>PVIU01018866.1:0-37926 GCA_004026605.1 Ondatra zibethicus
GCGGCGAAAGTTGGCAGATGGAGAACCCATCAACAATGACACCAGGACCTATCTCTTCTGCATGTATTATCTTTTTGAGAACTGAGTCTTTTTGAATGCACTCCTTCCTAGGCCGGGAGGGATGGGGGTGGGCCTTGGACTTCCAACAGGGCAGGGCACCATGCCCTCTTTCAAAGAAGAAGGGGGAGGGAGGAGGGGTATGGAGGTAGTGGGAGGGGACCGGGAGAAGGGGAAGAAATGTAAAAATTTTATTTCTTTAATTATGTTTTTGAATGGAAAAAATAAAACAAAACAATGTATGGAAAAAAAAGTAGGTTCAATAATTTACCTATATTCTATCATTTCTACATCACCATTTTTATTTTCTGAAAGAAACTCCTGATTTGAACCTTCTTTGTTTATTGTTTTTCAGACCATGACCAGTAACAACTTGTAATTAAACCCCCCAAACAATCACATCCATCCATCAGTTTACCAGAAATCACTTATCCTACCTATTGGAAATGTTGATGGTTTTTTTTCCTATATTTCTTTTTGTTGTGTGGGTGATAGCATCTTTAGGGGATTCTGAGAAAATCAGGATAATGGTTAAGTCATGAGGGAGCTAGATGTATAATTTTTTGTTTAGTCTTTGTGTGATGGGAAAGTATATAGCTTATCTGAAGTCCTGGCTGGAGTAATCTGTGAGGTTGGACCATCTTAGCTAGAAGTTTTGAAGTTGTTCTGGATGTAGAATGTAGAAGAAGCTGTAACAGAGGCATTCTGATAGGCTGCAACACCAGGGCTATTTATCTTCACTGGTGCCTGATCTTTTTGCTCTGAAAACGCATAAATGTTTAAAGTAACATACTTATCTACATTAACATAAGTATGGATTTTACTGTGTAAAAGTAAGCTAAATATAATTTTCTGTTTTTGTTTGAACAGGTTAAGTGACTTTGTCATCTTTATAAGTCTGTTTGGACTGGATAGACAAACTGTAACCTAAATCTCTAGCAATGCCTTATGGAAGGGCAATGTGTATTAATTAGTTATGAGGACTCTGCAGTAAACAAAATTTGTCATGCCACATCCAGTCTCAGAGCTGTACCCATGTCAGGGGATCAATTTATACATCATTTGTCATATAATTTTCTTGGTTATTTCCTTAATGTCTGTAACCAAGATTTTCAGGAAATCTCCCCCAATCAGATCTCATCTTTATTAATTTTAAAGAATGCTGTGGGACAATGATATTGTACCCTGTGAAGATTTGTCTCTTGTTTTGGTTTAATAAAAGAGTGATTGGCCAGTAGCCAGGCAGGAAGTATAGGTGAGGTGACAAGAATAGGAGAATTCTTGGAAGAGGAAAGGCTCAGTCTGAAGTCCAGATGCAGTGGAAGCAAGATGAGAATGAATCACTGATAAAAGGTTCAAAGCCATGTGGCTAACACAAGCAAGAATTACAGGTTAATTTAAGACATAAGAGGTAATAAGAAGCCTGAACTAATAAGCCAACCAGTTTATAATTAATGTTAACCTCTGTGTGATTCTTTGTGAATGGTTGTAGGACTGGGTGGGACAGAAACCTGTTAAGAAAAAATATCCATAAATTTTGTTTCCAGAAAACAAAGCCAAACTTTCTCCCCAACATAACATACATTCGGACTTCAATTATGAAATTAAGATATTCTTAAAACATAAGTTTGTTTAATTTAACAGTTTCCATAATCCAATGTCTCTCAGCAGCCATTGTTTTTTATTCGCTAGCATTTAAAAATTTTAAAGATAACAAAGCAATATATATGATACACATGTCTTGTGTTATGGTATTTCCCATCCTTCAATGGCTTATACTTTCATATTATCTTACTCTCTCTTTAAAGACTTCACTCTATTATTTAAAATTATTTTATCAAAAAAAAATAAAACTATTTTGTCACACAAGATCTAAATGCTCTTAATATTAAAAACCCAGAGCCAGATATTAGGGCAAATGCTGAAAGATCTGAGAGAGAGAGAGAGAGAGGAGCAAACCACAACCAACTCTGTCCTTGCTGACACCCCAGTAAAAAGAAAACAAAGGTGACCCCCTGCCTCCTCCTTAATTATATTCCTCTCCCCACCCAGCCAAATCATTTCTTATCTCTCTGTGCAGATTTCCAGACCTCTATGGTTAGCTTGTGGCTAACTCTGCCCTCTGATCATCAGGCGAGCTCTATCTGTTAGTGTACAAACAAGATATCAGGACACTATGTTTTATGACTGTTTCTACCCATTTTCCCCTTTCTTCAGCATCTAAGCATATTTTTATGCATACTGTAACACCTGTTCAGAGGATTTCTCAGCCTGGTCCTGGCCTTATCTTATTTATTTATTTATCTATCTATCTATCTATCTATCTATCTATCTATCTATCTATCTATCTATCTATCTATTTATTTATTGTGCACTTGCTGTGTTTTCCAACTTAGATTGCTAGGCTACTGCCAAGTAGCTTACTTAGCACATGGCTAGTTGGTGACTGTCTCCACTCTCTTCAGGTGTGTGAGAGTGGAGCATCATGCCCATTGGCAGGCCTGGAGCCAGTCTATCTGCCCAGCTCCAGTATGCCCTTCCTCCTAGTCTCCCACCACTGAGTAGCATCACCCTCACTGCTTGTAAACTCCAATAAAGTGTTCCATAGCAGGGCCTCTTAAAAGAGCCACAACTCTGTAGGCCTCACACTGCAAGCCTACTAGAACTTCCTTTCTCAGCTTTCTTAGGCCCTATGGAATATGTGCTGGATATTGGGCACCAATTTCAAGACAGGATTTCTTTGTGAAATAGTCCTGGCTGTCCTGGATCTCATTCTGTAGACCAGGCTTTCCTAAAACTCACTGATATCCACCTGCTTCTGCCTCCCAAATCCTGGGGTTAAAGCATGTGCCACCACCATCCAATTTCCTTATTGGAGCATCTTTGGATCACCAGTCCACAAATAATGACATGAAAGTTATTATTAATTATGAAAGTTTGGCTTGTCCCCAATGAGCTCTTATAACTCAAATTAACCTGTTTCTATTAATCCATATTCTGCCATGTGTCTGTGTTATCTATATGCTGTACTGTGTGTCTGACTTCTTCAACGTCTCAATGATGTCTCTTTGGCATAATCTTTGCACCAAGATTCCTTCTCCTTTGCTTCTTTCTCCCTGGAAATCCTGCCTATACCTACAGCCTAGCTTTTGGCCACATACCTCTTTATTAAAACAATCAGAAGGAACCTTGGCAAAGCCACACCTTTACAACGTACAAATATTCTGCAACAACACTGCATTTTGTTAATGGTGTTTTGTTGTTGTCTTATGAGGTAATTGGCAAATTAATGTATAATTGCCAAATGTATTTTTTATATATCTTTGCCTGTCCTTGAGCAGTTCAGGAAATTTATGCATTAGTATTTCACAGCATGTCTAAATAAATATAGTGTGTTCTAAATTCAATAGTGTATTGACCAGATTAAAACTCACCATCTTGTAAGAGTCCAGTTATTTATTATCCAAATACTTTATGCAGTGTTTTTGTTTAATTTTGTTCCATTTGAGTTTAACTTCATTTTCAGGGCATGATGGCACTTGTAATCTAAACACTGTAGAGGTGGGCAGGAGAATAAAGCATTTCAGGTCTGCCTCGGTTCCTACTTTGATCTGAAGCAAAATTCATGCAGGTGGCTGAGTTTATATCCTGGCAACTTTATCCATCATAACAAAGATAGAATTTATATGTGACAAGGTTTTATCTCTTTCTAGAAATATTTTTCGGAACTTTCATCCCATTTAGTCCAAGGTTCTTAATAATTTTTAATTTCTATTCTAAAGGAAAAATAATTTATATAAAGTGAATTGTGATAATTATTCTATTTACATCAATTTAATTTTGATAACCTTGGTATTTGTTGTGCATTCTACAAGAGCAGAGGCTCTGACATATTTTGAACTATGTATTAAGTGAAAATTCAAATCATGGAACATATTAACTATTATATTAAGTATAATTAATTTTTTACTAAACCACATGATTCTTCTACTATAATTCTCCAACATCAATCTAAATTGGGTTCAAATACCTATTGAGCCACTTTGGACTTCAGAATAGTGACTCTGGAGCAAAGAATCAAGCATTAATATTTTTAAAAAATCTTTCCAGATAATGCTATATGCATTCTAGTTAGGGGTGTCAGCTGTCTTCAAAACCAAAAACACAGTCCTGGCAAGTTCAGTTTAACTTTAATGGCAATCTCAATGAAAATAATTAAATACTATGATAAAATATTTCAGGTTTCTATTCTTTTCTAGTGTTGAAAATGTCTAACTAATGCACAAGGTTTTAAGTTTTTCCACACCTTTCTAAAACAATTTCACTAAAGGCATTGTGGAAAACATTTTTAATATTTAAAAGTTACAGTAGGGCAGGGAACTATCATTGTAAGATGGAGTTAGAACATAGATTGATTAAAGATTCCAGCTGGGACTTTTCAGATTAGAATCTACTATACATTTTCTGAAAGATTCTGACCACACATGTGTGAGCATATACTCACATGCATGCTTTTTTATGAGCCCACATACACACTCTCTCACACTGTTGAAAATTGAAAATACTACTTAGGTAACAAATAACAAGATATAACAGAGTAATCCTATAGGTATTAATTACATGAACACATTTAGAACTCAAGGCCATGAGACAACAACAGTGATGAGGCTTGTTTATGCAGATAATTTGAGACTGAATCCTTTGTAGTTTGTCCTGAATATTAGCATACTTTGCCTGGGATTTCATATAGTTCTTTATTCTCATTCTATATCATACTAACTCACATAGCTTCTTGGATACACCTTTCCCTCTAGAGAGTATCCTCTTACATTTCTTTTCTGCTTTTTAGAAGCTGAAAACAACTTAATTCCTTAGGGAAAAATCTTGGAAGTGGAAAAACTTTCAAACTGTTGGATATTTGACTGGCTCTATTGAAGTCTCATTGGAAAAGATAGCTTTACTTCCCTTTCTTAGTTAAAAACATTACTGCACCAGGATTAATAAAGTTAATTTTGCAGATTTGATATGAGAAATTTATTCCACTGAAATCCATGCTTTTAATTATATCACCAAGGACCTTGCCTGTCTTTGGTTAAATGCATATATGCCTAGGAGGCATTAAACCTTATTAACTCTTGTTTTAGATTTCAGATAACATCAAATACTGTCAAATATAATCAAGATGATTCCCTGTCTTAATGTCTACTCTAGCTTCCAGTAACTTTAAAGAAAAAGAAAACCTCAGAACTCTTTGATTAGCACAGAGAATTTTGGCTTTCTTCTCATTCCTAAAATATGTCCAAGTGCTTGCTCACCACTCCCCTAGGTTTATTTTCAAACAATGAACTGCTACCCTGGGTTCTGCTTGTGATCACTATTTATATGCACATATGTTCTACGAACTTGATGTTGTATGACACTGAAATAAATGTTTAGGTTTTATTTTTATTTCCTAGACTGTTAGGCATTCTTTAAGAATTGCAGAGTATCTTAATGATAAAATAACATTTTTGGAGCAGAAGAGATGGCTTAAATTATGTTTCCTAGAATTAGAGTCTAGAACTGAAACCCTTTTATACTGAGTATTTGCAATAGTTGCCTTAGGTAAATGGATATTAGGAAAATGGAATAGAAAAAAGGACAGAGATAAAGAAGAAAAAGTCCAAGAGTAAGCCTAGATGCATCAGAGTATTCTGGAGAGTAGAAGATGTATTGTTTGTTGGACAAACATTGACCAAGTTCTAGGTCATGGAGTCATGGGAAGTCTAGTTTCCATGGCTGTTTCTTGAGGCAATTCATCAGAGAAGGTACAGCTGCTAGTTATCACCAGCATTCAAAATAACTGGAGTAGGTAGGTATATGGGTTCTCCTGGATAAGCATCAGGAGAGGATTTACACAAAACCCAATGAACAGATGTTTCCTTTTTTATTGTGTTTGACATTTTCTGACTTCTAGCCTGCTCCTGTCTTGCCTTATTTTCCCTTGTACTCTGTCCTAATGGGAAAGGAAGAAAGAATGTGATCTAGCTGTGGCAAATTACAAAACCTTAATTGGCAATATGTTAATACTTCTCATCAAAACTGTTACAAAATAGTTTAAAACTCAACTCTGTGTTATTATCATGTTGATAATATTAATCACTTGAAGTTAGGATCATAGATAGAGGTCACTGGATAATTGAACTTAGTTACACTGAATGCCTTAAATTCCTTGTTCAGAATCTTTACAGAAATTCTAGTTGCTTGTCAGAACTAGCCAAAATAAGCTAAAGGCTCTTTTATTGTCATTGTTTCACTTGCCAACAATGCTTTATTTTAAGATCAAGCATTTAATGTGTACTTTATTGGTCAATTTCACTGACAGTAATACAGTCAGATAATAAATAACCAGCAAACCAATATGAACTCCCCCAGTCTTTTTTAAGGTTGTTGAGGTGAGGTGGGATGTACAAAGGTATACTTAATGCTTAATGTAAATAAAATAAGGACCTGGTTCAATATTAAAATAAAAACTTTCATGGAAAGTTTGTGACATTTGAGGGAAAGAGGGAAAAACATGGCTGAAATTCATACTTCAGAAAGCTTTTTTTTAAGTGTGAATGTTCTCAATGCTAAAAACAAACGAGTATACAACAGAAAAAGTCTTCATTCTGCCTCAGAATCTATGTAAGAATGTCATATATCATTTGGAAAGAATGTAAAGTAGCCAGTTCTTCCAAAATTAGATACAAAGTAGTGTGAATGTGGACCTTACTTTGCTCTCTCCTATATGAAGCACTAAATTATATTTCATATGTATAAATACAAGAGAAAGGCCAGCAAATGGATGAAAACATATAGGTGATTGCTGATTTTGATCCCTGAGAACCACATGGAAAAAGAGAGAAATAGAACCAACTCTTGAAATTTGTCCTTTGACTTCCACATATCCACTTGGGCATACATGTTCCTATACACACTACATACACACACACACACACACACGCACACACACACACACACACACATACACACACACATATTGTTAATTTAGTCATAGCTTTTAACCGTAGTGTAACAGCAACAACAAAAGTATCAGTGGTTGCAGTAGGAAGACTGCAAATTAATGGCAAACCTAAGACTCTGTCTCTAAATTAAAAAATGAAAATAGAAAAGGGGATGTGGACATGACTGTGGGAGAGAACTTACTTAGGTTGTGTGAAGCTCAGCATTCAATCTGCAGTGCTTCAAAGGCTGGAAAACAAATCATATTTTGAGTCTTGTTGCTGAAAATGGTTATGTTTTATTCTTAGGTGCAATGACTTTAAAACTGAGATACTTAGTACACACTCAGTGACCGGCAATAGTACTTTCAATCAAGATATTCCAGAACTAATGTTACTATGAAATGGGAGAGATATCTCCCCACTCAAAATTTTCTCTGTAACCTAACTATAGGTCTTTTGTGTGTTAGGTATCTCTGTAACTTATTTTCTATAATAACAGCTGATACTTACACGGTATATTAAACTTTTGAATGAAAATATCTATAAAGTATGCACATATGAATTCACAGTGGCTATGGCTGTTGCTCAAATTCAAACATGGACAGGGATAGGAGCACTGGAAGCCTTGTTGTATGCTGGGTTAGCAGGAGTTAGCATTCTTTAGGGCTACAGTTCCTTCTAGGTTTCCATGCTGGAGTGCATTGTGCTAAACTAGAATCCCTAATGCACAAGCTAGAATCCCTAAATGGAAGTTAGTAGGTCAAGAAAAGGAGTACATGAAGATAAAAGGGAGTTGTGGTAGACTCCTGAAGAGGTTTGCTCAGGGTAAGTGGGAGCTGCCTGTGTTCAAAATACCTCGTATACATGAATGAAGTCATAAAAGAGTAAAAACATCTATTTAAAATATTTCATGAGATCAATATGCCTCTACTTAAGAAAAGACACAAGTTGATAGTAATAAAATGGCCTGAACATAGACAATACATCAAATAACAATATCATAATTTAGTGCTTCCCTAAAAACCAGAGATCCTATACTGAATAGTTTCTCAAATGTTGCTTGCTCCCTCAACCTCCTGTCTAGTTTAAGATTCCCTGCTTGAGACCTTAATTGGGTTTTTCTGACATAGTTGCTGTCTGCAAGCAGCATTCATTTGGTAAATAATGTCCCTTTTCTTGCCAAATACACAATATCTTTGTAACCCTTATAAATCAAAAACATAAAAGTGACATTTCACTACTGAGAATGTTTTAAAACAATAACAGCTTTGATCTCTCATTGCTATCTTCCTAGGATCTCCAGCTGCAAAAGCATTCATGTTGACTTTTGTGGCAATGGCCTCTTTCCTCTCCTGTCTATACAGCTACATGAAGTATATGCCAATAAGTGTGGATAGATCCATTTAGGGCTCTAATACAATGGGGAAAAGCCATAAAATCTCTTCGGATACATGCATATTGAGTAGTTAGTTTATAAGGTGAATTTCCTCTGAATTTTACTATAGAGGTGTCAAGTAAGATTTGAACAGGAGTTAGTGCAAAAGGCCTAGTGCCAATGGAGGTCCAGGCACAATGACTTCAGCTCTGCTGCTGGACATTATATGTAGGACTGCATAGATCTGAATCTGCTTAGCTTTATATAAAAAATGGCAGTTACTCAAAAGGCAACTGTTGTAGCGCAGTTGATAGAGTACTGCCCTAGCACACATAAGGTACTGAACACTCAGCATGATGGTCCACACATATGGTCTTCAGATACTCCTGAAGGGGATGCAGGATGGTCAGAAGTACTAGGTCATTTTCCCTGACTACTGTGTGAGTTTCAGGCCAGCATGGGCTACATTAGACCCTGTCTCTAAAATAACAGCAAAAAAGACAGAAAACAACAATGAATATGATCATGTTGCCACAGAAAGACACAAGCTCCAAATGGATTATATAGACAGTGACCCAAAGCCCTTATATTGTATAAAGAAGATAAAATCCTTTTAGCCATGGAAGATCAGTATGTGTATTATTCTTCTCACTGATATCCAAAGAAAAGCATCACTTCATGAGAAAAGTCCCCTTTTCCATGAAGAACTGGTGTCTTTTTGCTGTGTGTGTTGCTTTCTCTGCTGGTGACTTCTGGACCAAGTGACCTGTGCCTGGAATGTCCTTTTGTCTAAACAATAGAGCTCATGGGAAATGAGACCTGCTGTCCTGAAATACTCATAAGCAGCTTTACACAGCTCTATTCTGATGCTTGCTGCATTTTATATACTTTATGTTCATTTATTTTTCACTCCAATTCCAAGTCTACTCTTGTGAAATAAAGGATGCAAGAACCATTTTGAGATAACATCTCCTTTTTTGCAGATATATTGAAAGCAGAGTGAAGACCATCCTGATTGTTATCATAGAACTTTCACCCAGTAACTGATGGAAGCAGATCCACAGCTCAACACTCTAGGAGACCAGCTCCCAGAGTCCAGTCGAAGAAAGAGATGAGGGATTACATGATTAAAGGGGTCAAGATCATAATGGGGCAACACACAGAGACAACTGACCTGAACTCAAGGGTGCTCACTGATACTAGACTGACAGCGGGGGAACCTACATAGGACTGAACTAGGCCCTATGAATGTGGTTGAGAGTTCTGTGGTTTGGAAAGTCTGTGGGGTCTCTGGCAATGGGACCAGGATTTATCCGTGGTGCATGAACTGGATTTTTAGAGCCCATTCCCTATCTAGGGATATCTTGCTCAGCCTCAATACAGGAAAGAGATACTTGATCCTGTCTTAACTTGATTTGCCAGACTTTATTGACTCATCTTTGGTGGCTTATTCTTTATGTGGAGTGGAGTAGGGATTCAGTGAGGGAAAGGTGGAGATTAGTGGGAGGAGGGAAGGAACTCTAGTTGGTGCATAATATTTAAAAAAAACTTTAAATAGAAATAATAATAATAAAATAAAGCAATTGATAAAATTTAAAATTTATTTTTAAAGTTTCTACATATGTTGAACATAACACCACATACCATAATTCTGTCCCTCTTCTTTGCCCCTTCCAACTTATTAGTCTCCTTTGTTCCCTTAAGCAAGTCTATTTCATTTTATAAACACACACATTATGTAATATATGCATATTTTTATCTTTATGCATCTTTCTAAATTCTAAAAACAAAAATCAGAAAGAAACATACCTGGTTTTTTTCATTTTTGATATATATCATCCTTTATTAAGATATAACAATGATAAAATATAACATTGAAAGCAAGGTAATATAATATAACTGCTAACGACCTGCTCTTCTATTATGGAATCAGTATTAAGCAAAACAAGCATTTACTTGAATGCGTTAGCCAGTCAGTCAACCTGATAACCTAGATAACTAAATTCAATAGAACCCAATATTAGTTTCATTTTGTATTATTATACACAGAAGTAACACACACATACACATTGTGTATAATAATGATTAATAATAGTTTCTTAACATTTATTTCTTTTCATTGCTTTCACATCAAGCATCTCAATCCAATGTATCTTCATATTCCTCTGCCCTTGCAACCTCCCCATAAAATAAAATAAAATTTAAGGAAAAAGAGAAAAAGAAAAGAAAAAAGTCTTGTTGTGGAAGATATAGTGTAACACAGTGAGTTGCAAAGTCTACACTTTAGGCCATATATCAACTTGCAAGTTTTTATTGCAAAAAGTCATTGGTCTCTTTCGAGGCCTCTGGTTTCTGCTACACTATTGATACCGGGCCCTCACTAAAATCCTTGCTGAACATCCTGTTGTTGCCCTGTATCCCATGTATTCTGGAGATCCTGCAGCTTTGGATGTGCAGGACCAGCCCATTCATGTGTTCCAGCAGATCATAGATAAGGTGGATGTTGGGGTAGGCCAACTCATAGCCCTGGTTTTGGGGCTAGGTAGTTGCAGGGTTGATCAGTCTACCAGCTCTTCCCCATCCTCACCATCACCACCCTTTCTTCCAATGCCCCTCAGCCCCATCTAATCTAGTTAACCCTATGCAGCAAGGAGCAATGGGTGGTGCATTTCTCCTGCTTTCACGTCCTCAGTGTTGGTTCACCCACATCTACACTACCAGGATCAGCTCTACTGTGATGCCAAACTGAGGTGCAAATGCTATATAGCTGGTGAGGGGTAGGATCAGTCTCCTCCTCTCATTACTACATAACTGCCTTTCCCACCTGCTACAGGAAGCAAGGGGGAATGACACAGCATTATGCCGTAGCCCACACCACCATATGGCAGGTGAGGGCAGGGGCAGTTCTCCCAAAATCACTGTTTAAGGGTTGTTCACCCAGAGCACTGCCAAAAAGGTCAGGTCTATTTTGCTGGCCAAAAGAGGGGCAGGACCCACTTTCTAGTGCAGCAGCTGGTAACAGGGAGGATCAACTCCCTGGTCTGCAGTGGGTATTGAAGAGCAGAAGAGGAATGAGGGCATCTCTCCCTCATCCTCACCACCACATGGCAGACAAGGGTGGTGGGGTCAGTGCTCCCTCCCTTATGCTCTTATGGCCAGCTCACCCATGCTCCCACCAAAAGAATCCATTCTAATGGCCTGTGAGGGGTAGGGCCAGTTCTCCCTAGTGTTGTAGGAAGAAAGGGATGGAGCCAACTCTGTGCAGTCCTCGCCTCCTGGCCTTCAGTGATTATAGGAGTCACACATACCAACACAAACTGGGGCTGCAACAAAGCCATGAATGCAGACATGGACTTTGGTAGTTCTCAGGCTCAGATAACACCATTGCCTTGGGTGGCAAGCAAGTCACCACCTCAGCCTAGTCTTCATTGCCTTCACCTCTTCGACAGGACATAAACCATTCGATCTTTCTCTCCCTCCTGCCCCCTTCCCTCCCTTCTTCCACCCCTCCCTTTCTTTTTTTTCTCCCTCTTTCTTTCTCTTCCTCCCCCATACCCTACCATAGATTTGCTCCACCATAATAGTACCCAACTGCCTGGCCCTACAAGGAACCACAAGGACCTGTTATTTTTTTTTCTCGCCACCAGGGCATGCTGCTCCAGGCATGCATGTACAGTTCTTTCTCCAACTCTGTCATAAAGGCAATGGGGCTGGTCCTGTTTTCTCCAACAATAATTTTGCAAAGATACAAGTAATTTAGGTTATTTGAAATTGTATATATTGACTCCAATCAATACCAAATGTTGTTATACAGACAGTTGATTTATTTGCTTGTTTATATTGGAATTCACTTGAAAAAATGGGTTGAGAAAAAGGAAATTAAAAACCTGATCTTGGTGTAGTAGTACATGTCTCTAATCTAAGCCACTTAGTAGGCTGAGGTAGGAAAATTTTCAGTGTGAGGCCAGCCAGCCTGAGCAATTTGGCAAGATCCTTTTACAAAACAAAGCAACAAACGGAGAAACTTATAAAAGTCTCACTTTTCTTCCTGCTTTGGCTTCATAATACAGATGGTGACATGATCAAAATGTTCCGCCTCAAAGTCTTCAAAGTTACTTCACAGAATGTCTGGGAATGGAGTGAACTGGTATACATGAACTCATTTGTAGTTGTAGTTGGTAAATAGTGTTCCATGGTCTTTGGGAATTCATTTCTTTGGAAATGTGTTTATTCAAAAAGCAAAACGGAAAAGCCATATCAGCATCTCTATACTGCATATGCCTCTAAGGCTGAAGCACTGTGTGTCTTGCAAAAGTTAGATTTCTTTACTTTTCTTTTTCCTTTCACTGAAAATAGATTCTTTATTTTGTACATTATATTGTGATTATAGTTTTCCATCCCTCTACTCCTACCAGTTCCTCTCCATATCCCCTGTTATCCAGATACATTCTCTGTCTCTCCTTAGAAAATAACATGCTTCTAGTAGATAAAAACCAAGCATGACAGAATAAAATATAATATGAAGGTAAAACCATAATATTGAAATTAGACATGGCAACCAAAAAGGAGGAAAGAGTGTCAATAGCAAAGTCAAGAATGACAGACCCATTTGTTACCACATCACAAGTCCCCAAAATATTAATTTATAATTTATATACAGAGGACCTTGTGCAGACCCATGCAGGCCCTGTGCTTGCTAATTCCATCTCTGTGCGCTCATATTCACCTTGCTTATTTGATTCAGAAAGTCTTGTTTTCCTGGTGTCTTCAATTCCCTTTGGCTTTTATGATCTTTCCAATTTTTTCTGTGCAGGACTCCCTGACCTCTGATGGTAGGAATTTGATGGAGACCAGCATTTTAAACTCTCTCTCTCTGTGTCTGAATAATGTTTGGCTGTGGATCTAAGCATCTGTTCCCATCTGCTGCCAGAGGAAGACTGATGATTACTGGATAAGGCAATGATCTATGAGTACAGCAGAGAATATCATTAGGAATCATTTCAATAATGTGCTTTTTAAGAACAGTTTTGTTTGATTTTGCCCCAGTTTCATGACTATCTATTTTCTGGTTCCTGGTTGTTCAAGCAGTGTCAAGTATGGATTCCTTCCTGTAGAGTGGACCTTAAGTCAAATAAGACCCTGTTTCACTGTTTACACAAGTTCTAGGCCACTATTACCCTAGCATATTTTTCAGGCACAATAGATGATAGGCCAAAAGTTTTGTGAAGTGTATGTGTCAACTTTTCTGTTTTGATAGCCTTCAGAGTACCTTCCTATACCAAATGGACTAGAACATAGGGGTGAAGGCTTCATAAAGACATCAACTTGGCTTCTCCATGTCCAGTGAGCTGTGTGGGTATCGTCTTCAGCAATGAGTTCCCACAATTAGTTTGGGGAGAAAAATAATTTGTCTTAGCGACAGTCTAGGTTATTTTGCAATTTCCATGTGACCACCTTGGTCAACCACACAAATGAATGCAACCCAATCTTGCTACTGGAAGGTGGCAAGAAAGAAGCAATTGAGATTCTGTTGACCCTATTACCAGGAGTCCTCATTAGGATCACTTTCATAGATGTACCATGTCTCCACTGTAATTGACACTCACTCCACCACAAATAAGCCCCAATTCCAGCCAACTTTCCCTGTACTCTCTTTCTCCACCCCACCCACCCACCGTCCTCTTTCTACAGTCCTTATCTGTCCCCATTCCACCCATTAAATCTACCTTATTTCTTCTCCCAGGTAGTTCCATGCATCACACCTAGAATATTCCTCTTTACTAAACTGCTATGGGACTGTGGATTGTAGCTTGGTTATCACTTACTTAATTGCTGATATCCACTTATAAGTGAATACATACTTTATTGTCTTTCTGGGTCTGGTTACTTCACTTGGAATGATTATTTTTCAAGTTCCCTCCATTTCTCTGCAAATTCTATGATGCTATGCATTAAGAGCTGAGTAATTAATTCTACATTGTAGTTTTGATTTATGTTTCCCTGATGGCTGAACATTTTGTAGTGTTTATTAGTCATTTGAGTTTCCTCTATTGAGAATTCTCCATTTATATCTGTATTCAATTTTTAATTGGATTACTTTTATATTAAGTTTCTTAAATTCCTTATATATTTTGGATATTAGTCCTCTATCAGATGTGGAGTTGGTAAAGAAATTTCCCATTCTGTTGGCTGCCCCTTGTTCCAGTTTTGATACTGACTTATTTAAATTTCACAAGCTGTGGTAAATGTAGGCCTATAAAGAGGTAAACAAAAGAACAATATATTTTGTCTCTAATAAAGATTCTATATTTGGTCACCATGACCCTTGAGTTGATCAATTTTTTCTCCTACAACAGAGTCCCTGAAATTTTCACACTAATAAGAATTAGAATTCTATTTGTCTCCTAGTTCTGGAAGTTAAGAGGTTATACATGACAAGGAAATGAGTACAATGTCATGCCTCAGTAAAAGGTAGAAGATCCACAGAAAAACAAATTGAGAATGCAGAAGGCAAATCTCACTCTTACCATAATTCAATACCACAGCTATCAACCATATCACACAATAATGACATTGATCCTTGCATGGCTACCAAACTTCTGGATAGCAACATCTATGCAAGTCCCACCTCTTACCATTGTTTCCCACACTCAAACCAGAGCAAAACTTGTTGAGAGATTTCACTCAATAGTCTCTAGGCAGAAAATATACTTTTATTCAAAACTCCAAACAAAATCAAATACTTGACCTATTGTATACATACAAAGGTATGAACATAATTTTTTGTTGTTTTTAAATCTGTTTGCCTGGAGGAGATGACTAATATAGGAATAATCTCTGACATGATATGAAATCAGTTGGTATAATTTTAGGAAAATAGAAAGTTTATTTTAATTGATGAGAATTCAAAAAAATTCAAGTATCCATGAAATGATTGTTCATGATTGTTCAGAGACCTGTGTGGTCCAGGTATGGTAGGGCATGTGCTTAGTCACAGAACTCAGAGTCAGAGGTAGGAGGACAAGAGTAATTCTAGGCTAGTCTATGCTTCATAGTGAATTTCAGGTCAGCTTGGGCTACCTAGGGAATTGAGAGACTCTCTCTCTCTCCTTTTCTCAAATATATGCTAATTAAGAAAATAAGTCTGCTGGGCAGCACACGCTTTTACCCCCAGTTCTAGAGAGGCAGAGGCAAGAGGATCTCTGTCCGTTTGAGTCCAGCTTGCCTGGTCTACAGAGTGAGTTCCAGGACTGGTTCCAAAGCTACAGAAAAACCCTGTCTCAAAAAAAACCAAAAAAAAGTCTATCTTTGCAAAATGCTCAATGTGGGAAAGATCATACTACCTGATTTCCTAATATAGAACAGTATTAATCACAAAAATAGTAAGAAATTAAAACACAAATATATACCAGTATAGTAGATTGGAGTGCTTAGAGTTAAGCACATGCACTCAGTCAAAAATATTATAAAAGTTTCTGACCACATATTAGAAGAATCTTTTAAATATATGGTGCCATTAAAATTGGGCATATAAATGCAGAAAAATAGCTGGCATTTTTTCTCATGCTGGTGTCAAAAATGTATTCAAAATGGATGAGCAATTAAATGTAAGACCTGAAACAATGAAATTCCTGGAAAGTCAAATAAGGATCACACTAAAGAACATTCAAATAATTGCAGTGTTTTATGTGTGTGTGGGGGGGGCAAAGATTCATTATGTAGTTTTGTCTAGCCTACAATTCACTTTCTAGACAAGAATAACCGTGAGAACACAGTGATGCCTGCCACTTCTTCACAAATACTGGACTTTAATAAGTGTGCAAGCATGCCTAAATACAACTTATTTTAAGGAAAGGTTCCCAAAGATGCAGAAAACACAAAGCAAAATATGAAAATCATGTATCAGTCCCTAAATATTTTACAGAGGTAACTATCATCAGTGTGTAAAAAGGAGTGTGCTAATCCCACTAAAGTGAAACAACTGGCAATTGTGAGCTAACCAATGTGGATTCTGGGAATTGATCAGTTCCCGTGGCAGAACAGCAATTGCTCCTAACCAGCCACTGAGTCAGCTCTTCATCATTCAAATCTACATAGTTTTTCTCTATGATTTTGACTATAATTTAAAACTGTCCATTTAAAGATTCACAGTTGCCCTTGTATCTGTACAGTAATAGTCTGTCAGAAAGCAAATCTTCTGCCATATTATTTTTGATACCACCAGAAACTGAGAAAAAGTTACATTTTGCTTCATGAACCTACACAGATTGCAAATGCTTCACAATGGTCTACAGGTCTTTAAATGATTTGGCTGGAATCAGTCCCTGACATCAGCACCTTTTCTTTTAGTGTTGCTGCTTTGTGCTTGTTCTGGCTAGATTTCTGTTCTCAAACAGGCTAGGACACCTCCTCTCACAGGACAAGCAGAACCCTTTGAGTTTGCTTTTCCTTGTGGCTTGATGTCTCCTTCATCCTCTCAGTTCCTCTATGCTCAAATCTCTTTCTGTCCTCAAGCTTCATGTCAGTGAGGCCATTTCCAATCACCCTATTCTATTATTTCAAGCAACTTCTAAGATCAGCACATTCTCTCTCCCTACTTAGTTTTCTTGCTGTAATCACTTAAGACTGTAGCACACTACTACTTTTCCTTGTTACAAATCAATAAAATATGTTTCTTCAGTACACAGACTTCTGTTTTTAGGATTCATCAATAGTTCTCATTGCTTCCTGTTATAATACTTTGTGCTGTCTAATAGTAAGCAGTCAGTCACTGTTATTGAATACATAAATGAATGCAATGAACTGACTGTTTTTATAAATATCTTATTTGGAAGGTAATATATATGTATATGCAAATACATACCATGATTCAGCACATTTGTGTCTCTAAAGCAGCACTTAGATGCCTAATAAAGTTCCTCTATGACACAATCTTATGCAATATCACTGTCTAATATAGTAATCAGAGCCATTTATGGTTGCTAAGTTTTCTTATTGCTAGTTAGTGGCTGGAATATTTTATTAATTTATATTTGAGTACTTATATGTGGCTATTTACCATTTCTTTTTTCTTGAAATTTTCATACTAATGGAATATCAATGTATTCTCTGTACATTAGCAAAAATTTAAATAACTTGGAAGACATAATTCAAGCTGCTTATTAAAATATAGTATTGACTAAAGGCATATGAGCATTATATAATTTCAAATACCTGGACAAATATTGTTTATTAATTATGTAATCCTAGCTCCATCTTTTTCCAAAGCAACCTGGGTTCTTCTTTCTCTTAAGTGACAATAATAATGTTACTGACATATATACTGTGATTTCTATAAAGAAAACTAATTTGTTCTCTTCTTGATATCTTTCACATTGGAGAGATAGGGTATAGTTTAAGAAAAACATGTCTATATATCTAGATATATTATTTATTTTCATGCAGTCATATTTCTGTCATTTTTGCTGATTAAATGTGTTATTAGACAATTTGATGTATGCATATAACATTATTTGTTTACTATTACCTCCCACACTCCTTATCTCCCAAATCACTCCTGTTAGCCTCTGCCTTCTACAAGACCCTTTACCACATTAAGCTACTGTGATTTTAATTAAGACTGTCTGTTTGACCCTGTGCTTGGAATTATCCATTGATGCCTGGTGGACTTAATATACGTATACAAATGAATGAAATGACTAGTACTCATCTAGAATATATTAACAAACAATAATGCAACAGTGAGGGCAGGGTCCTGTAAGGCCTGACCAATTCTGTGATGGGCTTCTTAAATACTCAGTCTTACAGAGACTTAGTGCAAGTGACTCAGCTACTGCTGAGGTAGCTACTTCCGCTCCTTCAGCCAATAACGTTTAAGATACCTGCCCACTGGGGCATGGTCTCTTTTGTTTTAAAAAGCAGTGGTAGCCCTGTGCTCTCTCTCTTGCTTGTGGCTTCTGGCTGTTAGACTTCATTCCTGATCACACAGAGGGCTGTTGTCTGGAACAGTGATCTGTAAGTTTTTCCATTTAAATAAATAACCATTTTATTAATCATAATTCCAAACTGGTGTGTGATTGTTTTATGACTTACACCTTCATCTGGTGCCCAACATTTGGTTTTAAATCCCCTGGGCTTGGCTGCCTGCCTCCAGCTTGGCTTGGCATGAGGCCTCCAACAGCCGCCTCCCCACATGGATTTAAATTCCACGTCTCCAGGGCTCCACGGGCCCAGACAGTCTCTTCCTGCCTGGTTTGCTCTTTTCTGAGAAGTTTTTAAATCCCCCTTGCAGTGCAGCACTTAAGCAGTGTGAGTCAGAACACAAGAGGTTGCCGAATGCTGCAAACCCTCAGGGCAACTCTTTGTCACGTGGAGGCATATGCGGCTTCCTGGTTGCTGTTCTCTACCCCTAGATTCTGGGTTTCTGGTTCCGTGTATGGAATTGATTTAATTAGACTTACTTTGTTGAGCAACTCATATTTCCCAGTTTTTAACAAATACTAAGGCAGACACTGAAATGGAACCCCGTTTCTGTCATCTTTGCATTAGTTCTTCATGACTCAGCAACACCGCCACCTGCTGGATAATAGGTAATATGGCACTTTTCATTTCCATTGCAACTTTTACTGCTTTCTTTACTAATACAATGGATTATATCATGCGAGGTTTATATGACTATGGGGATATTTCAATTTGCTGGTTACTAGGTTTCAGTTTTCTTCTCCATATTCTATTATTAAGGAAGAGTATGGCACTCCTAAGAACAATACAATCTTTATAGACTAATAATGAATGAAAGTATTAAAATTATTGAAAATCAGAGGTTATCTGAACAAGTAGATACTATGACAGGCAAAACTGACTCCATATCCAAGGGTACTAGGAAGTTACCTGAAAGGGTTCATACTGTTGAATTTGACGTTCAGAAGTTATCACAAAATTTTGATTAGGGAACAGACAGAATGTACCTTCAGGATGGCAATCTACATGATATCCAAGAAAAGTTCAAGGAGGACATGTTATCTTTGAAGGGAAACATTAAAAACTTGGAATCACATGTGCAGAATGGGGACCAAAAAAATGATACCTTATTAAAATCACTAGAAACATATGCAGGTCAGGAGATTCAGGCTTTACGAGAGACAATGATAAAAATATTTGAAATGATTGAAGAAATTATTGGAGCTGATGAACAGAGTAAGAAGGCACAAGGACAGGATACAACATCACCACCAGCTGTCAGAACTTGTTTACCCAGAGTCTTAGCATCATACCCTGTAATTTACTCTGACAAAGTATCAACTTCTAAAGGCTCAAAGGGAGTCAAAGAAGGTAGATGGACACCAATAGGAATGAATGATCTTAAAGAAATTATGCAAGCTGTCATTAATTATGGCTTGCACTCTGCATTTGTTAAGGAAATGATAAGGACTTGGGCTTCTAATGTCAGAGCTACTCCCCATGATTTCTCTCAGTTAGTTATCATAGTATTGGATGATGGACCTTCCTTCATATTTGGAATTTATTTCAGAGAACAATCCCAACATATGGAACAGCAAGGAAGAGCAAAAGGTGCGGAGGTTTCCCAAGATCAAATTCTTGGTGTAGGAGCATATGCTGATCCATAGGCTCAAGATCTTTATGACGAAGAAGTATTGTCCCTATGCCACAAAGCAGCCTTGAATGCTTGGGATAGGATACAAGAAGCAGGGAAATGAGTAGAATCATATACCAGGTTTAGGCAGGGACAGAGAGAACCCTTTACTGACTTTGCAAAGATAAATTAATGCTCTGCAAATAGGAGTAACAGTAAAAGACCCAGAAGCTAGACAAATAATTTTTGAATCTCTGGCTTTTGAAAATGCAAACTGAGAATGTAAAAAGATAATTGGGCCTTTAAGGTCTAGATCAGCACCTATGGATAAATGGATTCAGCATACAATGAATGTTGAGACATTTGGCTGTAATTATGAATCTTGGGTAGGAGAAGAGATTTCCAAAGCAATGAAGAGACATCAAACTGCTAAATCTTTTAATTGTGGTAAATTAGGACATCTGAAAAGGGATTGCAGGCAAGAAATTTCTAGGAATAAAACTCTTCTGGGAATGACAAAAAAAAGTAGACCTCGGCCTTCAGGTATATGTAGGAGGTGTGGTAAAGGCTGACAGTGGACCAATGAATGCAGGTCAACAACAGACAGACAAGGCAACCCAATACCATTGAGAAACCCCTTGAGAGGCCTCTTGTAGGCCCCCAAGGCAAAAGTGGCCCAGTCATTCTCAGTTACAGTGGAGAACGTGTCTCACCAAGAAAATTAAAAAATCCAATGCCTGCTGTAAAAAGCAATACTGGTCTAAATGACAGGTTAAATGTGCAGGATGAGTCAAAAAATCCAGTACGACAGAGTAAATGTATATTTTGGCAGACTTCTATTAACAATCAAAGACCAAATCTAAGAGTCTATATGAATGGCATCTTTATTGAAGGCTTATTAGACATGGGTGAGGATGTAAGTATCATTACTCCAGAATCTTGGCATCTGAATTGGCCTCTTCAAGAGGTAGATGTTAAGTTTCTGTGATTTGGAACCCTATCTCATGTAAAACAAAACACGAGATGGGTTGAATGCATAGGGCCTGAAGGGCGAATAGGAAGTCTAAGGCCATATATAGACAATATAGCAATAAATTTATGGGGCCCTGATGTGCTACAGCAATGGAATACCCAGATTAACATTCATGTAGTCCCAGAAACTCGTAATTCTGGGAAGGATATAATGAGGTATTATGGTAAAAGGTCACCAGCCATTTAGGCTGTACAAGAACATAGAGCAACTAGCAAACATTTAGAGGTACCAACAGCCTTACCTTTAAAATGGTTAACTGAGAAGCCAATATGGATCAAGCAGTGGCTGCTAGCTGAAGATAAATTAATGGCTTTGGAACAGCTGGTACAAGAGCAAATAAATACTCACCATATTGAAGAATCAGCCAGCCCTTGGAATTCTCCTGTGTTTGTTATAAAAAAGAAATCTGGTAAATGGAGAATGGTGACAGATCTAAGAGCTGTCAACAACATAATTCAACCTATGGGTCCTCCACAATCTAGAATTCCTTTGCCTTCTTTATTACCAAAAGGATGGCCTCTTATAGTTATTGATTTGAAAGATTGTTTTTTCACTATACTTTTACAAGAAAAGGATAGAGAAAAATTTGCCTTCACAGTGCCTACTTATAATAATTCTCAGCCTACTAAGAGATATCAATGAACTGTCCTCCCACAGGGGATGCTCAATAGTTCCACATCATGCCAATATTTTGTAAGTCAGCCATTGGAAATAATTCATAAGCAATTTCCTACGTCTATAATTTACCATTACATGGATGACATTTTGTTGTCTGATTCAAATACTTTAGAAAGGATGTTTGAAGTAAAGAAAGTATTGCCTAAATGGGGACTACAAATTGCTCCTGAAAAGATTTAAAGAGGAGATTCTGTTAATTATCTAGGTAATAGAATAGATTTACAGAAAATTAGAACACAAAAGACACAAATTGGGAGAGACCAGTTATGGATTCTTAATGACTTTCAAAGATTGTTAGGATACATTTCCAGTCTACGACCAGCTGTTCGGATAACACCTGATCTAATAGTTCATTTACACAAAACCTTAGATGATGATAAAGATTTGAATAGTCTCGGAGAATTAAGAGCTAAAGCAGAAAAAGAACTGACAATGGTTGAGAAAAAATTACAGGAGGCACATGTGGATAGGGTGAACCCAAATCTCATTTGTAGCATAGTCATATTACCTTCCAGAATTTCTCCTACAGGGATTTTAGTGCAGAGGGAAGACATTATTATAGAACAGATATTTATACTACATAAACCAAGTAAAAAATTAAAAACTTATGTGGAAAAAGTCTCTGAATTAATTATAAAAGGTAAACTGAGACTTCATCAACTAGCAGGTACAGACACAGCAGAAATTATAATGCCTTTTACTACTGATGAAATAAAAAAGTTATGGGAAGACAATGAACCATGGCAAAGAGCTTGTGCTAATTTTTTGGGAGAAATTAATAGCAACTCTCCCAAAAATGATAGACTTAACCTCATAAAGAGGACTTCTTGGATTCTTCCTTGAATTGTATGAGATGAGCACCAATAACTGGAGCCTGTATATTTTATACTGATACAAATAAATCAGGGAAAGCGGGTTACAAATCAGAAGAATTGAGTAAGGTGGAACAAAGCCCTTATACTTCTGTCCAGAAGGCAGAATTATATGCCATCCTTATGGTGCTAAGGGATTTTAAAGAACCTCTTAATATAGTTACGGATTCACAATATGAAGAAAGAGTTATCTTGCATATTGAAACCACTGAATTTATACCAGATGACACAGAATTGACTTCATTGTTTATCCAGGTGCAAGACATAATCAGGAATAGGCTTTGTCCAATGTACATAACACACATCCGATCCCATACAGGTCTGCCTGGTCCTCTAGCACAAGGTAATGAAGAAATTGATCAATTATTGATTGGAAGCATGTTGCAGGCCTCAGAATTTCATAATAAACAACACATCAATAGCAAAGGTTTAAAGGAAGAGTTTTTTATTACATGGAAAAAAGCTAAGGAGATTATAAAGAGATGCCCTACTTGCTCTTTCTATAATCAAACACCGTTGCCTGCAGGAAGTAACCCAAAAGGTACTCAAAGAAATGAAATCTGACAGATGGATGTGTTCCACTTTATGGAATTTGGTAAATTAAAATATATATACCACATCATAGACACGTATTCAGGTTTTCAATGGGCAACTGCCCTGAGCTCAGAAAAGGCTGATTTGGTAATTAAGCCTTTATTGGAAGTTATGACAATTATGGGTATACCTGCACAAATAAAGACAGACAATGGTCCAGCATATGTATCTAAGAAAATGAAATGCTTTTTTGCTCATTATAATATAAAGCACATTACAGGTATACCAAATAATCCTACAGGTCAGGCAGTTATAGAAAGTTCAAATCGTACAATAAAGGATATGCTGAACAAACAGAAAGGGATGGAAAATACTCCCAGAAATAGACTGCATTATGCTTTGTTAACCTTGAATTTTCTTAACACTAATGAGAAGGAACAACAGCAGTGGAGAGGCATTGGATAATGGAAAAAAACTTCTGAATTGAATCAACCAGTACATTTCAAGTATGTGCTGACCTCACAATGGAAACCAGGAGAGGCACTATGCTGGGGAAGGGGTTTTGCTCTTGTTTCCACAGGATATAAAAAATTATGGATGCCATCAAAATTAATAAAGATTCGCTTTGAAAAGGAGAAACCTATTGAAACAGAGAAATGACAGCTCATCTACACTGTTGAACACCATATAGGTGGTAAGAAAAGCATTTAGGATGGGGGCAGGGTTTTGTTCTTGTCTTTGCAGGAAAATATTCATCTTTGAAAATTCAAGAAAACCCTGATGTTTAAATGATGACATGTAGAAAAATAACTATCCAATAAGGACCATCAAGAAAATCAAATATGGTTCGTAAGTACAAATGATACAATGTATACATTTATATATGCATATGTATGTATGTATGTATGTATGTATATGTTTATGAATGTATAGAGTTGGTTTTAGAGTTGGACAATGGCTCTGTCCTTCTTTAAATCCAAGCATGTTGTTAAAAGAAAAAAACCCTGAGTTTGTATCTCATGTCAAGAGCCATTTGAGCCGGGCAGTGGTGGCTCACGCCTTTAATCCCAGCACTTGGTAGGCAGAGGCAGGTGGATCTCTGTGAGTTCAAGGCCAGCCTAGTCTACAAGAGCTAGTTCCAGGGCAGGCTCCAAAAGCCTCAGAGAAACCCTGTCTCAAAAAACCAAAATAAATAAATAAAAGATCTTTAAAAATACTACTAATAAAAAAGAGCCATTTGATGTGGGACAGAAAGAAAAAAGAATTTAGAAAATATGTTTGCTTTTCTTTATATCTACTTTTGTCCTTATCATACCTTTAATTGAATATATATGTCTGTATATGTCTATATAAGTAATGTTTAAGTTTTCCACAATGAACAATGAATTTTCCTGCAGTAATTTTTGAAGTTTCCAGGAAGAAGATGGGGCCCCATCACAACAATTCTACCTGGTTGATATGACATCATGACACTGATAGCACTACTACAAGACCTGTTTTGGGTACCAGCTGCACAAAATGGTTCCAACTTGGTTAGCTGAAATGGTGCACATCTTTTACAAGGTTTTGGCCAGACTTCCACAAAATACTCAAAGACTATTTGCAATCTTATCAGACATTAATCTTGAAATTTAACCATCATTTTACTTTCACAGGATCCCCTAGAAAGAATGTCGCCCCCATGACAGCTGGCAATAATTCTAGAAGACGACGTCCCCTCTCCCAGCAAAGTTTGTTCTCAGGCTTAGGGACATCATTTAGGGGTTGATTATAATTGGTATACGGTTGAGGGTTGGGGGAGGAATTTTATAAGCTCAGGGACCTTTTTGAAAAAAAAAAGGGAAAATTGGATGATGGGATAATAGATTGGTATTTGTGAGTTATTGTTTACAGACAAGTACATTGGTATAGATTCTTGTATATTGATACAAACTTAAATTACATTGAATATTGTATGCATGCATCTACCTCTGTTTAAAACATTTTTATGTATTGATACATATATATATTTACCATATTGCAGTGTACATTTCTGCCTCTGATCAAGATGCTTGTACATTGTTTACATTTGGAGGTCATTGTCCTCATTTATTGCACAGTTGTTTATTGTCTTTGTCTTTAAGTTAGATAGGTATTAAGAATTATAGATCAATAATCATCTATGTTTGTCATACTTATAGTTAGACTAATCAGGTTCTTTAGATACATAGGGATTATATTCTGTATAGATAGAAAATCTTCAACCACTTCAAGGATCTGTGGAACATGACATTTAAAAAACTTAGGGTTTTGATGACATGAGACATAATTGCTCCTGGCAGCACAATCTATTCCCAAGAGAATGTTGAGCACAATTGGAGTTTGTTTTCTTCTTGGCAAAAACTGGCCTTTGGGCAAAGAAATGTCCATGCCTCAACCACTGACAAGATATAGTATCCAGAAATGGATAAACAGGACTGTCAAATCTTGCCAAGACAGGGTAAGATGGTTTTGAAAAATTTCTTGCCTTTGAAAATGGTCTGTCAGTTATTCTAGGCCATAGCCAAAATTGGTCGCTTCAAAGTTGCAAAATGAGACTTTGGGTGATTGCTCAGGTAGCTAATTGTCTCTGTCATATATTGCTCTCTTTGGAAGCTACTTGATTGTACTTCCTGCCTGCTCAAGTAATATAATCTCCCATCTCAGGCCTTTGATAGAGTTGAAGATTAGATAATCATAGTTACTTTCCTCTTATGATCTAGACAATCCATCTCTAATACAAGACACAAGACTTAGACTCCTTAGGATAGAATGTTTATTAAAACATTTAGCATATGTTCCTTGCTTAATATTGTTTATGCTGATTGTAATTCTAATCTTATACTTAATATCTGTTCCTAGTGTATTTTGTTTTGTACTGGGTTTGGAACTCTCTTACTTAAACAAATGGGTTAGGTGCTGCGGGAGCTTCTTCTGCTCCTTCAGTCAATAGCCTTTAAGATACCAGGACACTGGGTCATGATCTCTTTTGTTTTAAAAAGCAGCAGTAGCTGTGTGCTGGCTCTCTTGCTTCCGGCTTCCAGCTGTTAGACTTCATTCCTGATCGAGCAGAGGGCTGTTGTCTGGGATGGTGATCTGTAATTTTTCCCTTTAAATAAATAACCATTTTATTAATCACAATTCCAAACTGGTGTGGGATTGTTTTATGACTTACACCTTCAAGCTGCTATGAAATCATGTCAGGTCTCAAAGACAGCATTTTTCAGCTCTTCTCCATACCTTTCTTTAAAATTCTCCCTTCACTTTAATCTTTCATGTTTCTTAAGCCTTTGTGAGCATTATAGATGTTATGTTTAGGTTTAGGGCTGAGAACACATGTGTTATTTATTCTCAGCACCTTGAGAAGCACAAGTCTCTGTATTCATTGCTAGTCACAGAAAAGAGAAGCCTTTCTAATTACAGATGAGAGAAACATTTGTCCAGGAGTGTTAGCATAAATATTTAGTATATTGTTCAGAATCATGACATTTAAACAATGTTATTGGCTTCCTACTTACAGTCTATTATTTTCTCAGCTGTGGTATTCTATTTATTTATTTATTTTATTTCATTTCATTTTACATATGAGCTCTCATTCTCCCTTTTTCCCCTTCTCCCACATCCTACTCCCACCCACTCATCAGAGGCTATAAGGCCTCCCTTGGGAAGTCAACGAAGTCTGGCATACAAGTTGAGTAAGGCACACACTTCTCCACCCTTTATCACTGTTGCACAAGTAGCCCCCATAAGGAATGGGCTCAAAAAAGCCCTTTTTGTAAACTTAAAGTACCAAGAATTTATTTGTCTTCTATGGGATAGGCCTAAAACCTGATCTGAGAATGTCCAGTTGTCACAATAGCAATTACGCCACTATGGCACCAGTGGCTACATCTTAGCTGGTGAGTAGGCATTGTGGTTCATAGAGTGTTCTTGCTTTTCTCTCTAAACAGTTTATCTAACACCTTCCAACACTCTTAACTTTGGCTATTCCATCCATGAAGCAAATGTCAACATCAACATGAATTCTCTCCACAATTGAACTTTAGGCAACATTGAGCAGAGACAATACCCATGAAGTCTACAGAATAGCAAGCACGAAAACAATACTGTGAGATAATGTTCTTGTACAGTGTAAAGATTTGTCACTTGCTTTGATTTAATAAAATGATGATTCGCCAGTAGCCAAGCAGGAAGTATAGGTGGGGTGACTAGACTAAAAGAATTCTGAGAAGAAAAAAGTCAGAAACGCATTCACCAGCCAGGTACAGAGGAAGGAAAATGAGAATGCCTTCCTGAGAAAAGGTATTACACCATGTGACTAAACATATATAAGATTTATGAGTTACTTTAAGTTGTAGAATCTAGTTAGCAATAAGCCTGAGCAATAGACCAATCAGTAGCATAAGCCTTGCTGTGTTTATTTGTGACTGAATGACTGTGGAACTGGGTGGAACAGAAACTTCCATCTACAAATGCTCACTCAACTTAGGTGTTTAAAAAGTTTTATTAACAAGTTAAGATTGACAAATACTAATGGAATAGTAGGTATCTCTCTCTCTCTCTCTGTGTGTGTGTGTGTGTGTGTGTGTGTGTGTGTGTGTGTGTGTGTGTGTGTGTTGATTCTGAGGTATCTCTCTCGGGAATGCCTCTCTCTTTTTCAATTACTTTCTTCTCAAAAAAATCCTTCATATGTCATTTAATGTACCTCTTTACATTCAGAAGGATATTTCGTACTGCTGCATTATTTCCATATGGAACATTGCAGTTTCTGCATGTCAAATATGTACTTAAAGCAAGCAGGAATATCTGTGCACCAGCACTCTGATGTTCCATTCAGCTCTGGATAAAGATAATAGGAAACTTGAAGAAATTAATCACTTTATATACTTTGCATGAACAGTAATATGGACTATCTCATGAATGATTATACCATGGTGATGAATTGCAGTACCAGAATAGGTTGTGCAGCTCTGAATTGAAAATTTTTGTAGCAGATTCTTGTGCATGGCTCTTGAAACAAATTTTTCTTTTAAAACATACACAGCTAAAGTGACTGAAGGTCCAAGAAGAGTCCTATGAGGTAAGATCAAGGTCTGAACACATATTAGGGACATAAACAGGTGATCAGTGCAAGTGATAAGACTACTTTGGGGTTGAAATGTGATGCTCTGAACCTGGCACAGATCTATCCTGCCAACTCCCAGTGAGGTAAAGGGAACCCACTGCGAGGGTTTCTATCCTACTATTTATCCAAACCTTTATCACTGGATGAGCTGGAGAGAGGTGATACAGGAATGGGTTCAAGGCTGAATTCAGAGTGGCTATTGGTAGAGATCAGCTGATGTAGATGTGGAAGATAAAGTATGGTTTCTGGGGTATTGTAGAGGGTCTTATTACTGCCTCAATGAGTGTTAAGGTAGAAACTGAAAGCTATGACACTGGATTATGTTCATTTATGAAAGAAACTCAATCAAAATGCAATTTCCTTTATACTATACTAGAGTAGTATATACCCTCAAATCTGATCCTACATGTTTGAACTAAAATCATAAACCATGCTCCTCACAGTATGCTAGTATGATTCTTCAAATATCATATGGAAGGAGGGTTTTAACACTCATTCCTCCAAAGAAGATACAGTGATCAATTCTTTGATAGTTTTTAATCTATTTATTTTAATTTTGGTTTTCTTTCTTTATCTTTTGTTTTCATATGTTTTAAATTTTTACTTGTCTATAAACTTTTCCTAATGCCATTGCCTTAGTTTCTATACATATTAAATATTAACTGTATATTTCTGAATTCATTCTATATATACTCACTCATTTTCTTCCCTCATGACTCATATCTTTGATTTCTCCTTCTTATCCCATTTTGATTTCTCATCCCCATCTCCCCTCTACCTTTTCCTTCTTCTTTTTCTGCTTTTTTCTTCCTTCTCTTCCTTGTCCTTCTATTTGTATCCCTACTTGTTTAGAATTTATTTGGGATTATTTGAGACAAAGTTTCATATTGCTCTGCAGTTCTACATGTAGCACTAGCTATGCTCAAGTTCATGAACAGTCCTTTTGCCTTAGTCTCTGAACTTCTGTAATCACAGTTCTGAGCAATCATAGGCTAATTTTTCTCACTTTTGTGCTGGTTAGGTTTTTGTAAATTTGAAACAACCTTGGGTCATCTGAAAAGAGGGAACATGAAATGAGAAAATGCCTCCATCCAATTGAATTGTAATAAAGCATATTTAATATTTTATTGATTAATAACTGATGTAGGAGGAACTGTCCCACTCCAGGTAGTTCCACTCAGGAAAGATTGTCTTTAGCTGAATTATACAATGATTGAGTCATGAATACCAAGCCAGTGAGCTAGATTCCTCCATGGATTATTGTTCAGTTCTTATCTTGAGGTCTTGCCTTGAGTTCCTGGCATTTTATCTTTGGGTAGGAGTACAAAATATAAGAAAAAACTGTCTATCTCCACACAGGTGCTTTAATCATGGTGTTTATCACTACAAAAAAAATTTAAACTAAGTCATTCTTAACTACAATCTTCTAAAACTTTATTAATCTACAGACTCTCTGAATTCTACCAGCACTCCAAATTCTGTTGACAGAGGTTTCTGTCCTTCCCAGTCTCTCAGCTGTTCATTCCCAAAGAAACACACAGAGGCCTACACTAATTATAAACTGGTTGACCTAGTATCCCAAGCTTCTTATTAATTAACTCTTACATCTTACATTAACCTATAATTCTTGTGTGTTTTAGCCACTTGGCTTGGTACCTATTATTAATGAGGCATTTTCATCTTGTGTCCTCAGTATCTGGGTGATGACTGGAGACTGAACCTTTCCTAATCCCAGAATTCTTCTATTCTGGTTGACCCACCTATACATCCTGCTTTGCTACTGGCCAATCAGCATTTTATTAAATCAATACAAGTGAAAAATCTTCACAGGTTAAAGACCATTGTCCCAGAGTACTTCAACTATTTTTTTCTTTTCAAAACAAGAACTCTGAATCTACTCTCCTTTGTTTAGCCTTTTTCCTGATCATTATCAATAACAACTTGTAAACAGTACTCTAAACAAAGACAAACATCCATAATCAAGCTTTTAGGAATAGTTTTCTAGGCTAATTCCTGCTGATTGGGAATACTGATAATTTTAAGGGGACCTGAAGAAAATTTACAATTATGGTTATGTCACTGAAATATTCTGTGAGTCTTGATCATCTTAGTTAGCAGTCTTAAGTCTGTTCTGGATGATGAACTCAGAGCAAATTCAAACAAGGTCCTCTGCAATGTTGGATCATCTGGGTAATCCACTGCTATAGCAGAATTTTCAGGGGATCTTTCTTGATCAAACCTGATCTTTCTTAATCCAGAATGAGTCTACTTCCTCTCATTTTATTTGGGTGATGACTGCCGGGTGAGCCTTTCCTAGTCACAGAATTTTCCTATTCTGGTCACCCCACCAATACTTCCTGCCTGGCTACTGACCAATCAGTGTTTTATTAAACCAATAGACATAACAAACCTTTCCAGGGTACAAGACCATTGTCCCATAGTACTACTATGTTTTTGATTTTTTTCCTCTCAGTTTATCTAATACTTAACTATATCCTGAATCCTCTTCTTCGTGGTACTCATTTCTTAAACTATCATCAAAACTAAAACCATGACTGATTATAATATATGCACAGTGGCATCACTAAACACTTGTGGTGTTACTGCAGTTTACATTAAGGGACCAATCTAGCACAGTGGACATGTAGATTCTTAGGATAAACATTTTGTAAGATGTGTCACTGTCCTTCCTCACTTTCCTAAGGTACCTTCTGATTGTGTTAAAATTCTGATAAATAGGCAGGTGAGGTTAGATGGTACTTCCATGAAGACACTGGAATTCTGGGAAAGAATCTAATTTGTAAGTCAGACATGGAGGAAGTTAGACATAGAGTACAAAGGGTAGTTAATGAGTAACATGGCAGAATGTAGATTTTTTTATTTATATTTATTGAGCTCTACAGTTCTCTCTGCTCCCCTCCCTGCCTTTCCCCTCCCCACTTCAACCCTCACCCAAGGTCCCCTTACTCCCAATTTACTCAGAAGATCTTGTCTTTTTCTACTTTCTTTTTTTTTAATTTTATTTTTTTTCCATACATTGTTTTGTTTTATTTTTTCCATTCAAGAACATAATTAAAGAAATAAAATTTTTACCTTTCTTCCCCTTCTCCCGGTCCCCTCCCACTACCTCCCCACCCCTCCTCCCTCCCCCTTCTTCCTTGAAAGAGGGCATGGGGCCCTGCCCTGTTGGAAGTCCAAGGCCCACCCCCATCCCTCCTGGCCTAGGAAGGAGTGCATTCAAAAAGACTCGGTTCTCAAAAAGATAATACATGCAGAAGAAATAGGTCCTGGTGTCATTGTTGATGGGTTCTCCATCTGCCAACTTTCGTCGCCACATTCAGAGAGTCTGGTTTGATCATATGCTCATTCAGTCCCAGGCCAGGTGGATTGGTGCGCTCCCATTAGTTCAGGCACACTGTCTCAGTAGGTGGACCAGCCCCTCACGGTCCTAACTTCCTAACTCATCTTCTCCCACCTTCTGCTCTTCACCTGCACCTTGTGTCCACCTTTCTTCCATCTTCACCCCTTTTTCTACTTTCTACTTCCCATGTAGATTAGATCTATGTAAGTCTCTCTTAGTGTCCACATTATTGTTTAAGTTCTCTGGGATTGCAGTTTGTAGGCTGGCTTTCTTTGCTTTATGTTTAAAAACCACCTATGAGTAAGTAGATGTGATAACTGTCTTTCTGTGTCTGGGTACCTCACTCAAAATGATGTTTCCTAGCTCCATCCATTTTCCTGCAAAGTTCAAGATGTCATTTTTTTTTCTGCTGTGTAGTACTCTATTGTGTAAATGTACCACATTTTCCTTATCCATTCTTCTGTCGAAGGGCATTTAGGTTGTTTCTAGGTTCTGGCTATGACAAACAAAGCTGCTATGAACATAGTTGAGCACATGTCCTTGTGGCATGATTGAGCATCCTTTGGATATATACCCAAAAGTGGTATTGCTGAGTCTTGAGGAAGGTTGTTTCTTAATTTTCTGAGAAATCTCCACACTGACATCCAAACGGCCTGTACCAGCTTGCATTCCCACCAGCAATGCAGAAGTGTTCCCTTTTCTCCACAGCCTCTCCAGCATAAATTGTCATCAGTGTTTTTGATTTTGGCCATTCTTACAGGTGTAAGATGGAATCTCAGAACTGTATTGATTTGCATTTCTCTGATGACTAAGGATTTTGAATATTTCCTTAAGTGTCTTTCAGCCATTTTAGATTCCTCTGTTGAGAGTTCTCTGTTTAGGTCTGTACTCCATTTTTTTTATTGGATTATGTGTTCTTTTGATGTCCAATTTCTTGAGTTCTTTGTATATTTTGGAGATCACACCTCTGTTTGATGTAGGGTTACTGAAGATCTTTTCCCATTCTGTAGGTTGTTGTTTTGTCTTGTTGACCATGTCCTTTGCTTTACAGAAACTCTTCGGTTTCAGGAGGTCCCATTTATTAATTGTTTTTCTCACTGTCTGTGCTGCTGGGTTTATATTTTGGAAATGGTTCCCTGTGCCAATGCTTTCAAGTGTACTTCCCACTTTCTCTTCTATAAGGTCCAGTGTGGCTGGTTTTATGTTGAGGTCTTTGATCCATTTGGACTTGAGTTTTGTGCATGGTGATAGACATGGGTCTATTTTCATTTTTCTACATGTTGATATCCAGTTATGCCAACACCACTTGTTAAATATGCTTTCTTTTTTCCATTTGATATTTTTTGCTTCCTTGTCAAAAATCATGTGTTTGAAGATGTGTGGATTGATATCCTAGTCTTGTATTTGGTTCCATTTGTCCTCCTGTCTTTTTTATGCCAATACCAGGCTGTAATTCAGTACTGTAGCTCTGTAGTAGAGTTTGAAGTCAGGGATTGTGATGCCTCCAGAAGTTCTTTTATTGTACAGGATTGTTTTGGCTATTCTGGGCTTTTTGCTTTTCCATATGAAGTTAAGTACCATTCTTTCGAGGTCTTTGGAGAATTTTGCTGGGATTTTGATGGGCATTGCATTGAATGGAATGTAGATTAATATAAACAAGTTAATATAAGTTTAAGTGCTATTTGGAAACAAGCCAAAACTAAGGCCAAGCTTTTCAATTAATGAAAAGTTTCTGTGTCATTATTCGGGAGCTAGTCCTCCAAAGAAAGTTCTGTGAAAGTAAACTGATGGTGTATAAACAAATTAAATAGAGTCCCATCTCATTTTAACATTGAAAATATTTCAAGTTGTAGGATACAGTTGATAGAAGAAAACATTGAAATAATCCATGATGCACAAATCCAAGTAAAAGATTGAAAGCAGTATAAGATATCAAGACAGACTGCCTCTTCTCAAAAGAAACAAGTACAAAAATGGAGTCCAATGAAAGTGAATTAGATCAAATACTACAGGAATAATTCAAAAGAATAATTAAAAGCATGGTTAAATAAAGAGCATACAATAAATTCTTAAATAAACTTGAGTGGAATATAAATAAATAACACTTAAAATATGAAAGTTGTTATATGTTATAAAAAATTCAATAGATAGGAATAGTGAAAGAATGAAAGAAGATAAATACAACCATTAAGATATGATAAATGACAACATCAGAACAGTATTTAACAAGTGAAGATAATGAAAGCACAAAACAAGATACATCAATAAACCAACAAGAATTAATACGTATGTTATAATAATTTGATTATTAATAATGTCAATTCTGCAGTCCTATGTGAATAGAGTAGATACTTTGTTCAGAATTCAGGATCCACTTCAGTTCTAATCCACTGACCCATGTGTCTGTTTTTATGCCAATACCATGCTGTTTATATTACTGTACCTCTAAAGTAGAGCTTAAAGTCGTGATGGTAATAATTCCCTATAATTAGATTAGTGACTATCTTATTTCCTATCAGAGAATTTACATCCGGTAACTGGTGGAAGCAGATGCAGTGATCTACAACCAAGCACATGGCTGAGCTTCTTGACTTCAGTTGAAGAGAGGGATGAGGGATCATATGAGCAATGGGGTGTCAGGGGACAAGATCATGTTGGGGAAAACCAGAGAGAAAGCTGACCAGAACTAGTGGAAGCTCATGGACTCTAAACTGACAGTTGGAAAACCTGCATAAGACTGAACTAGACCTTCTGAATATGGATGACAGCTATGTGGCTTGATTTGTTGGGAGGGGGGTTCCTGGCAATGGGACTAGGACATATCCCAGATTCATGAACTGGCTTTTTGGAGTTCATTCCCTGTTATGGAATACCTTGTTCAGCCTTGATACAACAGAGAGGGGTTTGGTAATGCCTCAACTTTGTATAGCAGACTTTGTTGACTACCCAAGGGAGGCATTATCCCTCTTAGTACCAGGTGGAGTGGGATAGGGAGTAGGTGGGGGCAGGATTAGGGGAGGGAGGGAGAACTGGGGTTGGAATGTAGAATAAATTTTTAATAAAAAAAGAAAACAATATATACCAGTTTAATCATTTAACGAAAATAAATTGGAGAACAATTGGGGAGATACGTTACTGAGGAATAAAAACAAAGATCAGAGCATAAAAGGTTATTCAGGTTGGAATAATTATGTAGGTGAGAGCATGGAGTGTGTATATAAGAATTTGCTTACAGGGATGAGACACATTACAACTTTTGTCAAACCATCCTTGACATCTTTTAAAATGCTGCCTACATTTTTGACATAATTCAATGCAGTAATCCACCTGAACTATTGCCTCTCTTCTCATTAGCCAAAAAGACTCAAACTTTGTATTGCATTTTATTTAGTTCATATCCTCTTTTCAATTTTGTCCCTAAAGCATGTTAAATCACAAAATTTATTCACATTCTTTGTTACTGTCTTTTGACTCACTGTGATAGAAAATATGAGAAAAAGATGGCTTTTCAAGTATACTGCTGTATTTCTCCCAAGACTGATAAATACATTTCGGAGAACTCCAATATATATTTGTGATGTCACAACAGATATCATTTTTCTACTATCTCATTGCTAATAGTTATGATTTCAGAGGAGATGGATCAAATAGAACACATCTTCATTTACTAATTTTTCTGTCCAATTCCCACAATGATAGTTCCCATTTGGCAATTATTCTTTCGTTATATTTGTTTAAAGTGCCATGTATATATGTGTACATGTGTGCATTCGTGCATGTATGCATGCTTATTTGTATGTGTGGTATAGCTCTGGATCACAGGATTGTTAGGAAGTAGGCTATTTCCTAATTTGATAAATTTCCCATGTGGCTATTATTGATGAGAAATCATTGTATAGGGTCCTGATTTCTACTTCAGCCAACTAATGAGGCATGGTAATCATTAAGAATACACTCTGCATGAGTTTTCTGCTGTATAACTATTATCACATTGATCTCCTACTGAAACCAGGGCCTGTGGCAACTTCAAAGTTAAAAGAGCCAAGGAAGCTTGCAGGCATCATTCAGACTCAGCAGGAAAAGTGAGGCATTATTTTAGGGGGGCAAGAGAAATGCATACTACATAGTCAGCTATTGACAAAACAACATTATGGTGTAATGTTCTAAAAGGATACCCAACGTCTTTAACCATGCTTTATGGAGCTGGATTCTGGCTTGAAGATACTGGGGAAAAAATGGAATACCATCGCTTGTTTTAAAAACTTTTATTTTTAATTAAATTTAACTTTCTACATATTAGCATGTTAAAGGTAGTGTTGTTAAATTTAACAGATAATGCTATAAGATATGCACTTAAAATTTAATATCAGATAAACAGCAAAAATATTTTTGTTGTAAGTATATACTGTGCATATTTGACTTTAGTTATTCCTGCCAAATACAGACTTATGAGGAAAATCATGTTATTCATCTTATAATTGCATTTAACTGCTTCTCTTTAAAGAGATTATGAGTTCTTTGAGAATTTCATACAGTGTGTTTTGATTTTATTCAGCCCTCTCCATTATTCTCTCACAGATGCCTCTTCCTACTAACCATACTTTACACACTATTTAATATTTTTTCACTTATTTAGTCCAATTTGTGCGGATCACATATTGCTGGATGTGTGGCCTATCACTAAAATAAATTCAATTACCAGGGACCAAACACTTTAATAAAAAAGAACAACTCTCCCTCTCTTAGTTGTTATCAATTACCAATAGCTCCTTAGGTAGGAGTGAGACTTTATGCCTACTCCATGTTGGGTTTGGTCTTTCTTGGTCTTGTATAAATCTTGGGCATATTGTCTCAAAAGTTTTGAGTTTACATATATATATGTATATATATATATATCTTCCCTGTTATATCTGGAAGAAATTTCCTTATAGGGACATATGGCCTTTAGTTCTCCTTCTGGCCCCTGTTCTGCAATTAACCCTGAGCCTTGGGAAGAAGGCTCAATTTTAGGCTGAACATTCTTTAGACTCTTACTCTCTGTGCCTTGAAATTCTGCATCTCTGTGTTAAGAATACTCCACTGCAAGTAGATGTATCTCTGATGATGGTTCAGAGATTCTTTACCCTATGAGTATAATGAAAAGTCATTAGGAGTTATATAATATCCATAGCAATAAGTTCTATTAGGGAGTATCCCCTATAAAATCACTTGTTCTTGGCCCCAATAATGGTGTCAGTTATGGATACTGCTCTGTAGTATAGGATGTCACCTGTTTGTTATCTGAAAACCCTGACTAAAGTGTTGTCCTTTAAGACTTCAGGTCATTTTGCAGCCCTTTAATTTTTCAATCCCTTAAATTTTACATCAGATGGGAATATTTTTTCTATCCCCCTTTCAGGACATATGTTACTGCTCCTGAAACAATAGGTTAAAAAAATAAAGATTTTTCTCCAGCAAGAAAATCTTTAAGAAGCCATATATGCTTCTCAAAGAAAATTTTCATTTATTTTGCAATAGAAAAGCAAGTAAAACAGTAAGTTATTCTGAGTGTTCACTGCCTGAACTGAGAACAATTAAATATTGACCAGATGGAAAAATAAAACTATTTAAAACTACCAAAATCATTAACTATCTTGAAGAGTACTCATTTATATCTGTTTAATCATTTTATTATTTTATTTTATTATTTTTTTTGCATCTTAAAATTCATTTATTCCACAATTGCATATTGAGTAGTTTGTATCTGCTGGCAGTGAATACCTCGCCAAAGAATCCATCGTGAAGAAACCACACCATCTCTTCCAGGAAGGCTGCTGGAAGCTAAGAGGTCACACTGTGTGTATATGTGTAGTTCTCATTTTTTTTTCTGGATGAGAGTTGAGGAAATAAAACATGCACTCAGATAAGACGAGGATTTGTGCAGATTTGGGGGGTACACCTTACAATGGAAAGGATCAAGAGCATGGGGGCTATCTGCAGAAACCGGAATTTCTTTTTTTTTTATATTTTTTTTTGTGATTTTTTTCCATACATTGTTTTGTTTTATTTTTTCCATTCAAGAACATAATTAAAGATAAAAATTTTTTTTTTCCTTTCTTCCCCTTCTCCCGGTCCCCTCCCACTACCCACCACCCCTCCTCCCTCCCCCTTCTTCCTTGAAAGAGGGCATGGTGCCCTGCCCTGTTGGAAGTCCAAGGCCCACCCCCATCCCTCCTGGCCTAGGAAGGAGTGCATTCAAAAAGACTCGGTTCTCAAAAAGTTAATACATGCCGAAGAGATAGGGCCTGGTGTCAT
>PVIU01018867.1:0-37920 GCA_004026605.1 Ondatra zibethicus
AGGGAAGAGGGGGGGGGGGGGAGGGGTGGGGGGGTAGTGGGAGGGGACCGGGAGAAGGGGAAGAAAGGTAAAAATTTTATTTCTTTTAAAAAAAAAAAGAAAGCTGTTATGTGAATTTACAAAAAGTTTGTGCTAGATAACGGAAGTTAGGATCATTTGTTGATCTCAAGATCTGCAATTTGAAACCTTAATTGAATATAAAAGACATGTGTAACCTGGAGCTGGTAAAGTGGTGCAGTAAGTGGGGACCCTTGTTTCTGATGATTGTGATGACCTGAATCGCCCTCTCTCTGTCTCTGTCTCTCTATCTTTCTGTTGCTCTCTCTATCTCTCTGTATCCCTCTCTCTCTTCTTCTCTCTCTCTTTCACATACTCTCTCTCCCTCTCTCTCTCCCTCTCTCTCTCTCTCTCTCTCTCTCTCTCTCTCACACACACACACACACACACACACACACACACACAAATAGATGTTTTCGAATACAAATCCAGAAACATACAATCCCTTATCATATACAGGTAGCAAGACAAGCAATACTGCTTAGGTCATCCCATTTTAAAAGAAAAATGTTTAAGGGGCACAAAAGTCAGTTAACAAAATTTATCATATAATCCTGTTACATGTATAACAGTATAGCTTATTTTTACAGTTTTGTATAACTTCCAATCTATCTAGTTACAGAATACATCTATCGCCTTATGAAGAAACTCTCTTCCTGTTTTTTGGTCACTCCCACTCATCCTCCCCTAAGCCTTTGGCAATCATCAGTCTTCCTGTTGTCCCCATTATGTTGAAAACCATGGTTAAGGATCCTTTCCACGTAACTTTCATGCTTCCTCTGGCCTCATCATATCAACTATGCTTGCAGCAGAGCAGCCTGACCTAGAAAGGAAGCCTTGGTAAAGGCCGGTGGTACTTTCTAAGGGGCATAATGCTACAGTCTTATTCATTTGTAGCTTTATGAAGCCTTTCTCACAGTGCAGGTATTTTGCATATCTTTCTGTTTTTTTTTCAAACACCAGCCAAAAGCAACGTGAGGAAGGGAAAGTTTATTTTCGCTGTCATGTAGGGGAATGCACAGTGGCAGGAACTTGAGGTAGTGCCTTTTATTGTATCTGTAGTCAGGAAGCGGAGAGAGATGAATTCTACCTCCCATCTTACTTTCTCCTTTTTATTCAGTCTAGGACTGTAACCCATGGAATGGTTAGGGTGGGCCTTCCTACTTTAATGATCCCAACCAAAAAACTCATTCACAGACATGCCCAGAGGTTTGCCTCTTATGTAATTCTAGATCCTGCAAAGCTGACATTATTAACCAACACAGTAAGTCTTCTCTGCTGTCAGAAGCCACAAAATGTGACTTTCTTCTGGGTCTTTCTCCTCCAAATGCAAAGGTCTTTTAACATATATTCATCATCCTTGACTAAATTTTTATTGTTACTATCATAAAACATGCTAGGAAAGTAACTTATGTATGGAAAAGGCTTATTTAACTTGTGAATGATCATATGGTCTGTTAATTCTCTGATGGGGGTAATGGAGGACTATGGTAGGAGTACATGTCAGAGCAAGTAGTCACATCAGAAGCCAAGAAAGAGGAAGGGACAGACAGGTGAGAGTATCCCAGTCTCCTTTAGGGGCATGACCCCTGTGACTTAAGGACCTCCCGCTTGGGTGTATCTTCTGTATTTCCTCTACTACCTCTCAAGAGCACCACTGTGAAGACAAACTTATGTGTATGGGATAATGACATTCAGTCACCCACACAGTGGCAGACATCACTCCTCTCTCCTTTCCAGTATTTCAGTGACATATTATAAAAATGAACTTGAGCTGCTTTCCTGCTTTCATCTAAGGCCAAATCAAGGGGACACATAATTTTCTCAGAGGGGACCAAATAGGAAAATGAACAGAGAAAATCAATGGAGTACAAAAATCCGTGCCTTTTATTGTTCTGTCACATTAAGGTGGAACTCGGGGAGACACACACCTATTCAGGAATATTGTGCTAAGCATATTCCATTTATTTCTTTTTAGGTATGAAAGTTAGTCTATCATTGTCATTTCCTCTGAGAAATATATATCCCAACCCCAAACTCAAGTTCACTCTCAGAGCTATCTATTCTTGTCCTGCATTGGCGGTTCTGTCTAAAGTGAACACTGACTCCACCATAATAGATAGCATGATTCATCCAGTTTCCCCATCATTTGTATAATCCAATCAAGCTGCACATATAATGGCCTAGCCCTGATTCAGTGAAGTCATTATAGAGAGACATAAATCTTATCTCTTCTGAAGAATGACAAGGAAAAGAACTGTCTAAACTAATTTTCACCAGATTTACTCCTCCCCCACACCAAGAAGCTTTTGTGCTAGACTGAAAAAGAGACCCAATTAGCCCTGATGAGGATTTATACCATCCTGTAGTCCATAATATACTTTTAAAAATAGTTATTTTTGTTTTATTTTATGTGTATATGTTTGTACGCATGAGTTTATATGTACCACATGTGTACCTAGTGGCCATAAAGACCAGAGTATGGTGTCAGATAATCTATAACTAAAATTACATGTGTGTTCTGGGAACTGATCCTGGGTCCTCTGCAAGAGCAACAAGTGCTTATAATCACTGAGACATCTCTTCAGCCCCTATAATACATTCTTGTGTGGGGAATTATGAAGTAATCTAGGACCCAATATATTTCAGATTGCCCCCACACACACTGAGTGTATTGAAAGTCTGTTGAGGGTAAGCCTGGGTCTTGAAAAACAAGATATTCCCCTTGGCACAAAGAATGTGTACAAACAGCCTTGAATTAAGAAATACATGAAGAAAATCAGGAATGAACAAGTTTGAGTGAAACAGCAGAATTGTTTAAGTATTAAAACAGACTAGGTAGAGCACAGAGAGTTTTAGGGTAGTGAAACTATTCTATACAATGCTGCTATTGTGGTCATATACATGTTAAATTATATAGAGTATGCACCACCTTTACAGACCCTTAATGATGGTGTGTCAGTGTATATTTTGTAGATGGAAGTCTCTGTCCTGCTTGGTATCGCAGCCTTTCAGTCCCAAAGAAATAAGCAGAGGATTATATTAATTAAAAACTGTTTGGCCTATTAGCTCAGGCTTATTATTAACTAGTTCTTACAACTTCAATTGCCCATAATTCTTTTCTATGTATAGCCACATGGCTTGGTACCTTTTCTCAGTTCAGCATTCTCATCTTGCTTCTTCTGAATCTGGCTGATGATTGCATCTCTGACTTTTCCTCTTCTGAGAATTCTCTTAGTCTGGTTGCCCTGCCTATACTTCCTGCCTAGCTACTGGTCAATCAGTGCTTTATTAAATCAATACAAGTGACACATCTTTAGAGTGTACAACAGCATTATCCAACAGAAGTTCCCCTTGTATCTTATCAAAGCAAGACCCTGAATCTAATACTTTTGTTTAGCTTTTTTCCTGATCATTGTCCATAACAACTTGTAACCAATACATTAAACAAAGATAAACATCCATAATCCACTTTTTGGGAATGTGGGTATTGTTTTCCAGGCTATTTCCTGCTGGTTGGGGATGCTTGTAATTTTATGGGGACTAAAAGAAAATTTAGTTTTATGGTTAAGTTCTGTCTGGAGTATTCTGTGAGGCTGGATCATATCAGTCAGCAGATTGAAACAGTTTTGGATGCAGAACTCAGAAGAAATTGCAACAGAGGTACTCTGAAACATTGGATCATCTGGGCTATCCATTCTCATTGGATTTTTTCAGGGTGTCTTCCTTTACCAAATCTTATTTTTCTTAAAAAAGAATGACTCCACAGCCTTTCATTTCATGTGGAAAAAAAACCAAAACCTTTTCTCCAAAGTAACATATCTTTTGACTTAAATTTTGAAGTCAAGGCATTTTAAAAATATATGGGTTGGATTAATCCAGCAGCATTTATAATCAAATGTCTTTTTAGCAGCTGTTGCTCCTTCCTCAGCAGTCAAAAAATTTAAAGACAACACAATAATATACATATCCAGACTCTCCGTCTATTTTCAATCTTTATTTGGCTTTTTTCTCATGCTACTTCTTTTAATTTTATTTTTAATTTTTGTTTTTTGAGACAGGGTTTCTCTGTGTATTTTTGGCTGTCCTGGAACTCACTCTGTAGACCAGGCTGCCCTTGAACTCACAGAGAACCACCTGCCTCCCAAGTGCTGGCATTAAATGTGTGTGCCACCACACCCACCTTCTCTATTTCTTTTTTTAAAGAACTTTCTCTATCCTTTTCCTTTTTCCTCCCAATCCTATATTTTTTTTAACACACTGTAAACAGTTTGGAGGTTTTTTCATCTGGATCTGTCTCTACTGTATATTTCTATCTTTTTCTGACCACATGAGTAACCTTAATCTGCTAAGTGATATGGCTAGGATAGAAGTTGCAGCTTTGGTAGCTGGCTCCACCCCATTCCTTAGCTTTCTGAGAGTCTAGCTTCATGGCAGAGGTACAGGCAGGAGCCAGGTTTATTGTCACAACTCTGTGGAATATCGAGGTCCCTGACACCACCAAGAAACCTGGTGCTGGATGCTCATAAACACCATTTAAGTGTTTGGTAGCAGAGCATCTTAAAAGAGCTATGAGGTTTTTGCTGCTAACACTGAGACAAGAAGCCTCTTGTAAAGTAACCACTCCTCTGCTTGCCACCATCAAACAGAGTATACCAGAGAAAAGATGGTTACCAAGAAGCCACACTTGACTCTGTTCTTCTCTGTCTAGAATTCTCTTTTTTAAGCTTTCTCAGGCTTTATATGGAAATTCTTGCCCAAAGTTTGGGCACCAACTGTAGATGGAAGTTTCTGTCCCACCCAGTCCTGTAGCTTTCCAGTCCCAAAGAAACACACAGAGGCTTATGTTAATTATAAACTGTTTAGCCTATTTGCTCAGGCTTATTATTAACTAGCTCTTACAACTTAAATTAGCCCATAATACTTGTTTATGTTTAACCATGTGACTTGGTACCTTTTCTCAGTGCAGCATTCTCATCTTGCTTCATCTGTGTCTGGCTGGTGGCTGTGTCTTTGCCTTTTCTCTTTCCAGAATTCTCTTAGTCTGGTTACCCCACCTATACTTCTTACCTGGCCACTGGCCAGTCAGCATTTTATGAAACCAATACAAGTGACAAATCTTTACATTGCACAAAAGCATTATCCCACAGCAATATTTACCAATAGCAAAAAAATATCCCACTGTGCTGCAGGATGTTGATGATGGAAGACGTTTTCATGGGTGGAGACAAGAGGTGTAATATGCAATCTCTGTGATTTTTGCTATCACCTTATATACTAAAAATTTTTAAATCTAAACAGATAGGAAGAAGGCAGCAGTCAAGCTCATCTCAATGTCCACGGGGATGGTATTCATCACTAATAGCCTTGGACTCAAAAGGAATAGATGAAAATATGGCCAGGGCTGATGTTCATATGGCATAAAGCTGCAACTACCCTGAGCACATGAAGAAAAATGAATGTCTTCAAGGAAGAAGAACAGTGCCCAGCTGAGTGGGATACCAGCTCTAAATCTCTGTGTTTTGAACATCCTGACAATCATGGCTGATTTATTCCCTTTTGGTTTTATGATCCGAGGCTTCCCACATTGCTAACACATTACTCATCTTAGTTATATAGACAGCAGGGTCAAACAAGTGACCTATTGAATCTCAGAAGTGACTGATGGCTGTGTAGATCAGGCTTCATTCACAGGGTTATCTTGCTCTCTTGAGTAAATATATAACTTTGAAAATGTTCACGTCCACCTCACTTTCCCCCTTTACCCTGGGGATGGGGTAAATTATATTACCTACTAATTGAGCATGCTACTTCTACAGTTCAGTAATGAGTCAGAGGGATTTGGCTGTGTCTGCTCTTCTGGCTTGCCCATCTCATAAACATTCAGAGTGACAAACTTTTTCTTTGGCTTGGGGTCATAAAGAGGGAATAAAAATCTCTTAATTTTTTTCCAACTTAAAACTTCAGTGAAATATTTTCCACCATTCTCAGCAAGACATAATACTTTGTGTCATGAATAAGTTAATGAGAAAAATATGGATAAGCACCATCTCTGGGGAGGGGGACCTACTAGGCATTTTGCCCCTTGGAGCACCACTTATTCTCTAAGACATTTGGTCACTCTGAAAAATTTGTGATTTGGGAATGGTCCCAAAGTCCTGAGGATGAGCCTTGATTTCTCTTCAACAAGCAGTTCTAACATTTATCTTGAACTTGGGCAGCCCTCTCCACTGAACCACACTTTGAAATGCTTGAGAAGCTGTCAAGTGGGTGAATGGTTCATAGCAAACATCAACAAGTGCCAACTACCAATTGTTTCAATACAGCTCTTTTCACATTTTATTTCATCACTGGGTCAAAAATATGCTTACCTACGGAGGGCTATCCAGATGCTCAGCTAGGCATTCAGTTGATTCGCTCCCATCTGGCCACAACCTGCCTTGGCAACCTGATTTTCCACAAACCCTTTCCAGCTCCAAGCAAATAGCACCATGGCTATTGCTTGAACCCTCTTCCTGTCTAAAACACTGTTTTTAGCCATTGTAAACTCTTCCCTTTTTGAGTAGGTTGGTGAACACCAAAGGCTAATAATTTGTAAAAATATTTTTTCCCACACCAAAATTCTTAAAATCTTTACTCAACATTTCTAAGTATGTGTGCTAGAGGAAAGAGTTAGTTTTCCCATTAATAAACATAAAGAAACAGATTTGCTTTCAAATTCCTGTTCAACAGCTGAACATAGGCACTGTTATGAAAAAATGCGGCAAAAGTTTTCTGTCTTTTAAGTAGTTTTTGTTCTCTCTTTTCTTTTCTCTTATAATCTCCCAAGTCACATAACTTTTTTGGAAATGTATTATAAAGTTGAAATGCAGCTTATTAAAACTATCTTTTCTGGTAAACATTTCACCACCAAATAATATTTGGGTTCAGAAGTTCATTTAATTATAACTAGTCTCCATTGGGTAGTAAGGCCTGTAGTAATACTTCTGTATTTGTGTTGCAAAGCATTCAGTGTGTGGGGGTAAGTGGTGGGAGCCTATTGTAGACTTGCAACACATTCATTACATTAATTGCAGATCGAAAGTATCTATAAAATAAAATTTGGGCTAAGAATGTAGCTTGGTGGTAGAGCATGTTCCGAATTTGCAAGAAGCCCTGGATTTTATTTCTAGCACTGAAAAGAAAGTTATTTTATTGTTATGACATGTAGTGACACTTACTATGATCACATCTGTATTAAACATATACTAATGTTTTTCTTGTAATTATTTATTTATGATATATAATATTTACATTGCATTAGGTATTACACATAATCTAAGATGCTTTAAAGTATATAGAAGGATGTGTATGTATAAATACTATGTCATTATTACACCTACCCATAATGGTCTGACTCATGAGCAGATTTTGATATTTAAATGGGTTATCCTAGAATCAATGCCCGTGTGTACTGAGGGATATATTGCCTAACAGTCCTATGATGCACACATATAATTTGACTTCTCACTAGGTAAGCGGGAGCAGAAACCATTTACATTTCACAAATTCAGTCAGAGTTTCATAGAGAAGGTTCCATCAAAGGATACCATATTTCTAATCCATACCATGATTCTTTCTGGCTCCTCATGATCTTTTATTTCCTTTACTTTATGTTTTGACATTATAATTACATTTCTCTTTCCTGCCTCTAAACCCTCCCATATGCCTCTCCCCACTCTCCTTCAGATTCATAGCCTTTTTTCACTAATTGTTATTGAATGCATATTTCATATGTATACATATGCATATTTATATGTATGTATATACATGAGCCCTTTATAACAGATTTTTTTCTTTTCTGAGATGCACATTGTTTCTGCTAGGTACACATTATTCCAGATCTTCATATCCCTCAACATACTCACCTCTATTCCCGCCATCATATTTAACTTCATATGTTCCACAGCTAGAACTTTTTTATTCAAAGTGTGTGAGACTTAACATCAACTAGGAGCATGCTAGACATTTAGCCTTTCAGGCTCCACCCACAAATTCAAGACTCAGATATGATTTGTAAGTTCTCTGAAGTTTAAGAAGCTCAATACTGGATCACATTATGCAGCCTGGTCTTTTTCTTGGTTGCCTCTCTGGTAGAACATCAAGGGTCTTGGCAGACATGCACTAGCTTTTCTGTTTCCTTTGTCTCCCCACAGTAGGCAGGCAGGCACAAAAGCTGTCAGCAGCACTTTTGTTGCACGATTGGTCAACTTTTGCATTGAATTTATTCCAGCCTTTAAGTAAGAGAAAGAAGAAATATCTCCTTCATAGTTCTCATGTACTTCAAACTTTATAGGCTCAAGTGACTTTTTTTTCTCCCAGGAACAATGTTCTCTTGAAGGTCTCTGAATTGTATAATTTTGTAATTGAGCTCCAAATGCCATTTTTAATTTGACTTTAGGCATAATTCATGAAAACAACTTTGACAATACGAGTTTCCCTTAAGAAAAATACTCTCATTAGAAGTCCAGAAAGTATTCTATTAAATACAATATTTCTTAATTTACTATAAATAGTGTATTTAGAAAAAGCAAATAATCTGAGACAGAACACCAGTGTCCATTCTTATGAAATCTAATGAAGAAAAAAACCAGAGCAAATCAAATATTTTCTAACTAATAGAGTCAATGGCTTTTACCAGCTTTCAACTTCCCTGATAGATCTGTTTGCAATATGTATCAATCATGCAAAAAGTCTTGGCTTCCTGGGACTGGGGAGATAGCTCAGTCAGTAAAGTGTTTGCCTTGTACTCACAAGAACCAGAGTTGGATCCCCAGCGCCCATGTACAAGTCAGGCATGGAACATGCCTGTGCGATCTCAGTGCTGGGAAGGTAGAGATAGGTGGATCCCTGGGGCTCATAGGCTACCTAGTTTAGACTAATGAATAAAAGCTCCAGGCAAATACAAGATTGTACGTCAAAATATGGTGGATGGTTTTCCTGTGTATACACACACACACACACACACACACACACACACACACACACACACACACACACACACACGGCATCTGGGCTTTCTTAACAAGCCTTACTTCTAGTCATATGAGGGTAAAGGTCATATCACTTCCTGAAAGAGTGGCATCAAGGATCAAGACAGAGAGAAAGTTGCACCAAGCTCTCCTTGGATTTTGTGTGTGGAGGGAGGGATTGTTACTGAGATCTCATTCTAGGGAGGTACAAAGTTGAAGTTTTGGTCATCACAAAGTCTCTTTAGATGTATCCTTCTAAGTCTTAACATCCAACTCCTTGAGGGGAAAATTGGCTTGTATGTTGAGAATTTCTGAAGACCTAGAAATAGTTGTGGCTAAGTCACCCAGGTTGACTAAAAGCTATGACTTATTTGAGAAGAAAATATTTCCCCTCTTTACAAGAGAAACATGATGGAGGCCCGCCCCTAGCAATTGTTCTAAACATATGTAGGAGGATAAACTGGAACTTTAGAATAAGAGTGAAGGCAGCCAATGAGGAGGCCTGTGAGCCATTTATGGAAGGAGGCACTATTTGGAGTGCAGGTCTATAATAGTATGAATGCGCTTATCACTCCAAACTTTAGCTGCTCAAACCAAGAATATGGTAAATTTGTGATGCATTTATAACTGAGAATCTTTTCTTTTCTGGAATTTGGCTCTGCTAAATGCACAGTATTCAAGATCTCTCTCACGACTTCCTTATTAAGATGGGCTGAAACTTCTGAAACTGTGAGGAAATAATAGATCCTTTTCTCTTAAGTTGTTAGTACAAGTATTTTCTCTCAACAGTGAAAAGACTCATACAGGCACAGGAAGTATAGCTCTGTCCAATCACGGGGCAGAGAGGTGACAGTACAATTTATATATATATATATATATATACATATATATATACATATATGTATGTAAGTACGTGTATATATATATATATATGGACTTTTTATTCAGTAAACATGCCAAGAAATATCATTATGTGTCAGAAACTAGTCTACATACTAGAATAAGAAGTCTGTTCTTATCTGCAGAAGATTTTCACCAAGACCCCCTCCCTGTGGATGCCTGAAACCATAGATAGTATTGAATCCTGTACATGCTGTGTTCTCCCCTATGCATATATACTTATAAGGTTTAGATGATAAATTCAGCACAGTAAAATATTAACAGCATCAACAACTAACAAAACATAACAGCTGTAACAATATGTCATAATAAAATTACTTAAGAGGCCAGAGAGTAAAGTGCTTGCTGCTGTGTGAGGCATAAGTGCCTGAGTTTTGATTCTCAGAATATATGGTATCACATACATGTAGCCCTGTTGCTGGAAAGGCTGAGATGGAAGATAACTGGGGCTCAGTGGACAGATAGTCTTGCTGAATGGTTAAACTTGAGATTCAAGGAGAGAATCTGTCCCTCCAACCCAAAGAAAAGAAAGGAAAAGAAAAGAAAAAGAAAACACCAAGAAGGAAAGTGATAGAGGAAGACAACTAATGTCTACACCTAACCTATGTGTACACACAAACACACACAGACGCATGCATGTACATATGTACACCCCCTCTAACAGATATGTACTTACATGTAAAAACATGCATACAAACATACAACACACAAAGGATTATTTAAATTCACGAGTTGATTACTTCTAGAATATTTCATTTAAATTTTCAAAATCATAGTTGATTGCTGTTAACTGAAATCATGGAAAGGCAAATCATGGATGATGGGACTATTTCACATGTGTTAACAAATGCCATTCCTCCTGCTACCAACTGCCTTTTGAAATAGATACAACTATTAGTCTATCCAGTAATGTTCTCGCTATCTGGAAAGTCTCAATCATCTTGTTTCCGCCACATGTATCGCGTCTCTCCTATATAGCTGGGGCGTGTGGAATCCGTCAGATGGAGCCTGCTCTTATGGAGCTTACAGTCCAAAAGGTACTTGAACTGTGCCTTTGCCAAGCCTAGCCCTGTCTTTGTGTCTATTGAAATAAACACTAGTTTTTAAAAATTTACTTATTTATTTTGATTTCATTTTACATTCCAACCACAGTTCTCCCTCCCCCTCTTTCTGCCCCCCAGCTCCCTGCCCCAGCCCACTCCCATCCACTCCTGCCAACGGGTAAGGGCTTCCATGGGGAGTCAACCAAGTCTGGCACATTGTTTTCACCCTGTTACTTGGGAGCCTTCTCACGTCTCTCTGAGCCATGCTTGGACAGATCAGGATTTGCTGTGCCTGTAAGAGTCTTTTCACTGATGACTAATGACTTAAGGGATATGGATGTATTTTTGCTTACAGTTTCAGAGGTTTCAATTCATCACAGTGAGGAAGGCATGGGAGAGGTAGGCCACCTTATGGTGACCTTGAAGCTGACATAAGAAGAGAGCTGGGGCAACATATAGTTCCCAAGGACAAACCCACAGTGACTTAATTCTTCCAACTATGTCCAACTATTTGATATTTTTAGAACCTCCCTAAATAGTACCACTAGGGAGGGACTAAGCCTTCCGCATCAAGAATGGGGAAATCTAATATTTGATCCATAATAGTTAATGCCCATTTATACTTATAAAGTCGCTCTAACATAACCTCCCTATAAGAAGACAAATTTATTGGTTCTACAGGATTTGTCCTCTACCTCCCACTTCATCCCTGCTCTTTGATTATTACCAGGAGTTTCTAGCATGCCCTGGGTTGGACTTTCTTTGGCAAGAGGAGAAGCACAGATTGCTATATGCTTCCTTTGAGAATAGTATTCCTGGGTGGGCCATACAAGTAATTGGCCACTTGGTACCTGTATGAGAGAAGTTTTCTCCACTTCAGATTAACTCTGACTAGCCATTTGAATAAAGTCAATTGAATGTACAGTAATTTGGGTCCTGAAATCCACAGCAATGAATTAGTTTCCACCAAAATGCCATTTAGCGTGCAAGAAATAAGTACATGGAAGTATTCTCAGAAATTCTAATTCACCCACTATGCTCTCTAGACCAAATTCCCCTGGAGTAACAGGAGTGTGGGGCCTTTGTCATGGTGTCCTTTTTGGAAATGGCAGCCTGCCTTCGATTCACAAGATTTCCCAGAACACGTACATGAGTGGGTTTTCTCAGAGTGCTTATGAGGCTAGGCTCCTGCTCATATTAACAGAAAAATGCAGCCAGAGCCACAGACTGCTGAATCTAGCCGTTTAGATGAGGAATAATTTAATATTCAAATAATCAGTAGTTAAAGAGAAAATCTTCCTTCTCTTCACCCTTTCCTCCCTGACCCATCTGCAAATAGAGGCAAGCCCTGAATCCTATATTTGTGAGACAGAGGAGCTGACTTCATTGCCAGCACAGTTAAACAAGGCAGCAGAGAGAAAGTAAAACACATCTCCCTGGGTCACAATACCTCATAAATCAAGTTGGTTTTTCTTATAGTCAAATAATCATGCTGGGTTCTGGTTTCCAGATAGATTTATGAGTGTGTTCTCCACATGAGATTCATACCATGATGAACTAATTGGCACAGGACACAAAAAGACACAGAGCACTTAAGGAACCAAATACAAGGAACCTGTTGACCCCAGTGAGGCTCTCTATCAGCAAGTTAGTTATTTTTATTCCAATTTGAGGACAGCTCAGGTCACTAATAGCTTTTCAGGCTCCTAAAGAAATCAAGGCAGAGAGAGAGAGAACCCAAATTGTTAGAATTACCTTTCACAGGATTTCTATTTGGAAAGTGACTTTGGCTGGTCAATAAAAATTATCTTGGCCTCTGTAGGGTAGCTTTGGCCAATAAGAACAGACTTGGTTAGAAGAAATAATAAGAAGGCAGAGAGCTGTGGCCTGTGAGGATGAACTGAGCAGGGCTGGTGTGCAGATCCCAAAGGCTAGCCTGTCTACTGCTCCTCTAGGAGAGTTCAGATCTTGTTTGCCACAGTGCTAAAAGAACACCAGAGAAGGTGTGTATAATGTACCCACAAGTCAGTCACTCCTATGTCTCTATCTACTCACACTTCTAGGGATTTTTGTCCTGCCAGAAATGTGCAAAATTCTTTAAGTGGGAAATGGTACCTTGGAGATGGTGTGGGATTCACTTCCAGATCACCATAATAAAGCAAATTTTGCAACAGTCAGAAATTCCCAAGATATTAGCCTAGTAAGTCTTCAACAGTATAGGTATCTTTTAAAAAGACTAACGTACTCATTTTGATGAAAAAAATACCAGTGGTCCTTATTGGTCCACATAATCCACCCATAATGCCAGCTACTTTGGAAGCTGAGACAGGAGAATGTCAAGTTTGAAGTCTGCCTGGGAAAATTAGCTAGAATCTGTCTCTAACTAAAATTAATTTTGACTGAATCATTGCAAATTCAGTTGACATTAAAGAAGCAAATTTCTCTTTAAAAATTTTACAAAAAGATAGGGACACAGCTCAGGCATAGAGAGTCTTGCCTGGCATATGCAGAACCCTGGGTTCAGTAGCCAATGCTACACACATAAAAAATTATTGCTAACCATCACCTGAACTATTTGAAAGAGTTCTTTAATAGATTTACTCTGTAAATTTTTTTTTAAAAAAATAGTATCTGCCAAATCTCATGAACCAAAGTACAATAAAGGTCTTCCCTTTCTTTTTGAACATTGCCTACATCCAATAAAATCACCAAAAACATGGGAGTGCTTTTTAACACTAGAAATGTAAATGGAGTTCTCCTGTCCTGCAGCCACTCTCAATCACTGGGAGGCATGATATTAATTACAAATGGTCATCCAATAACTCAAGCTTATCACTAACTAGCTCCTATATTTTAAGCTAACCCATATTCCTTATTTAAACTCTGCTATGTGATGATACCTTTATTAGTATGGCATGTTCAGCTTCTGCTCTCCCTGCATCTGCGGCAATTCCAAACTCTGCCCTTCTCCGTCCCAGAATTCTCAATTTGACTTTCCCACCTAAATTGATCTTGCTCAGCTATTGGCCAGTCATTTGCAATTAATATTAAGCCCCTGAATGATTATTTGAGAGCAGCTGTGGGACAGGAAAACTCTGCCTACAAATGGTATCCAACATCCAAGTAAAGCCCAAGAAACCTTTTTAAAAAATGTTCTAAGCGCACTAAAACAGAACCAGACGTGACTTCCTGGACTTGTGTCTCTCATACCTCCTGCAGTACAGAGACATGTCTCTTGGCAGCTGTTATGATTTATGGCATGACCCTGGCCATTTATTAGTGACCCTGGCAGGTTCCATGGCAGGTGGGAGACCACGGTGGGTGGGAGACAGACACGCCATGCAGAGAGAGCTTGGGTATGGGAGAGTTTATTTAGTGATTTAGTGTGTATTGGGAGGGTATAAGGGTAGGGGAGTATGGGAGAGAGAGAGAGAGACCAGGAGGAAGAAGGAAGAGGGAAGCAAAGACTGCCTTTTCAGAAGAAGAGTGAACAGAGAGAGAGAGAGAGAGAGAGAGAGAGAGAGAGAGAGAGAGACCAGGAGGAAGAAGGAAGAGGGAAGCAAAGACTGCCTTTTCAGAAGAAGAGTGAACAGAGAGAGATAAAAAGGAAAGAGAGCCTCTGGGATCCAGATTGCCTCTGCTGGAAGGGAGAGATTGGGAGTGGGCAGAGCTTGTCTCTTAAAGGGACAGGGTACCCAGGTGACAATGCAGGCCAGCATAATTATAACAGCAGCTGTAAGTTTGCCATGAACTAAGACACATGGTGGGTTCCTGCCATTTCTCACATGGCTGTCGTACAGAGAGGCTTCTCCCAACTGCTGCCTATGGGCTTAAGCAGCCAGCTCATGCTCTGCCAACATGCTGCATGGGTTTGAGGTTTTTGTTCATGCAGACAGAAAAGATTATAGATACACAGTAAAGATACATTCAGATGGAAAAAGGCCTCTAAATGGATTACAGTGTGTTTAAATATATACATAGGCTTGGTTGAGAAAAGAAAAAGAGTAGAGAAAGTTCTTAAAAATGAATAGAGTAGCAGGGTGGTGGTGGTGCATGCCTTTAATCCCAGAACTTGGGAGGCAGAGGCAGGCAGGTCTTTGTGAGTTCAAGGGCAGCCTGGTCTACAGAGTGAGTTTCAGGACAGCCAAGGCTGCACAGAGAAACCCTGTCTCAAAAAAACCAAAAAGAAAATGAATAGAGTAATAAGAATATAATAAGCCATGTAAAGATAGGAAATACACAGAGAGTCTGGATCCTGTATGCTATTATGTTGTCTTTGAATTTTTTGGCTTCTATGAGATACTGGATTATGAAAAATTTTAAGATTAAACCAACCTATATATTTAAAAAATATCTTGACTTCAAAATATAAGTCAAAAGATGTGTTCCTTTGGGGGAGAGGTTATGCTTTTATTTCCACAGGAAACGAGAGGCTGTGGGTTCATTCCAGGTTAAAGAAAATCAAGTTTGATAGAGGAGGACCCCTGAAACCCTGACTGAAGACATAAAGAACTACAAGACAGATATTGTAAATTTTTACTGCTCAAACACATAACACAAAATCATCCTTCTGCATACCTTCCTAATCCTGGATGGAGGGGGGAGGGCCTTGGACTTCCCACAGGGCAGGGTACCTTGCCCTCTCTTAGGACTGGAGGGGAAGGAGGGGTGAGTGGGGGAGCAAAGAGGAAGTGGGAGAAGGTGAGGAAGTGGAAATTTTGAATGGTATTATTTATAAAGTAATAAAAAAATAATCTGCTGAAAAAAAACCCAAAATCATCCTTGGCTGACTTGTATAAAATGCACAGTCTATATTTACATTAATAGAGATATGTGTGTTACCTTTAAAAGTTTAAATATTTTCAGAACAAAGGGACCAGACACCAATAAAAGTGGATGGACCAGGTGATCCAGCATTCAAAACAGCTTCAAGGCTACTGACTGAGGTGATCCAGTCTTACAGAATACTCCAGCCAAGACCTAACAATTATCCTGATTTTCCCAAGGTTCTCTCAAAGATTATCAGCACCCCCAGACAACAGAAAGCAGTCTAGATGAAACAGTATCCACATTCTCAAAATATTTGTTATAGATATTTGTTATCATTTAAGGGAGGTGGTTACAAGTTGCTATTGGTAATGGTCAGGAAAAATATGAACAAAGGAGATTAGATTCAAGATCTCTTTCTGAAAAGATAAAGGGGTGATATAGAAATGATAAGATATAAGGGTAGATAATTGATCTATTTTTATGCCAAAAAACAATTAATAATGTTATATTTTACACTGGTATAAATTTTTATATATTGATACAAATTTAATGTTAATTTTGCTATACTGTATGCATATTTCTATTCTTGTTTGGGTTATTGTGCTTATGCAACTAATTTAAAAATGTAATGTATGATAAAAATAGATTAATAGTCACCTATAATAGTCAAACATAGTCATGTTAACTATGTTTTCAAGGTCATAAACTCCATATGGTGTTTGCTTTCTTTATGGAAAAAGCTAGCCATGTGGGCAAAGAAATTCCCCTTGTCTCAGTTCCTGAGAGTTGCTGTCCAAACTGGACCATCAGGGTGCAAGAAAGGAAACTGTCAAACTTTGCCAAGACAAGAAAGGATAGTCCTTCAAAATTCCCTGCTTCACAGAAAAGTGTGTTAGGTATTCTAGGCCTACACTCAGAGTTGGATGCCCCAACATTGCAGAGGAACTTTGGGTGATGGTCCAGGCAACCTGATAACATTTCATCCTTCTGGTATCTTTGATGGAGTTGAAGACTAGATAATTATAGCTTTTCTTAGTTATGATAGCAGGTAAATTATATACAAAACTTTGGTGTCACAAAGATAAAATAAATAATAGAATATTTTCTCTAATTTTGTCAAATACAAAGGGACTGGATATTGTAACTGTAGTTCTTAACAGCTACATTTGTTGTATATAATCTTAGTATGTTGAAGTTAAGACCTTCCTTTTTAATTTGACCAAAAGGAGGGATGGCGGTGGTGGCACATGCCTTTAATCCCAGCTGGAAACAGAGACAGGCATATCTCTGTGAGTTTGAGGCCAGCTTGGTCTATAAGAGCTAGTTCAATGACAGGCTCCAAAGCTACAGAGAAACCCTGTCCTGAAAAACCAAAAAAGGTGTGTGGAGCATGCTGTAGAATAATCCTTTTGTACACTGTGAAGATTTGGTGCTGTGGTTGGTTTAATAAACAAGCTGACTGAATAATAGCTGAACAGAATGAAGTTATGTGGGAAAGCCAAATTGAGAAGGGCAGAGTCTGGAGTTACCAGCCAGATGCAGAGGGAGCAGGAGATGAGCATGCCTTGTTAATAAAGGTATTACCACATGGCAGAGAGTAAATATGGAATATGGGTTAGCTTAAAATGTAAGAGCTAGTTAGTAATAAGCCTGGGTTATTGAATGACCATTTGTAATTAATATTATGCCTCTGAGTGATTATTTGAGAGTGGCTGTGGGACAGGAAAAATCTGCCTACAAAGAAAGAAGGAAATTGAAATGAATTTCACTCATTCAGTCACTTCACTTATTCATTCATTATTAATCAAGGACAGGGCATCACATATGCTGGCTAAGTCTTCTAGCATGAGCTACATTTCTAGCCATAAGCAAGATACATTTAATGACACATCAAATTCCATATGACTCATCTTGTACCTTTGGATTACTGCTATTGTATTGAGACAGGTTCTCATGTAGCCCAGGCTGGCCTGAAACTCACTATGTAGTTGAGGATGGGCCCTTTCACTACCTAATTGTTGAGATTACAGGTCTGTTCCACCACATCTGGTCACATCATCATATAATTTTCTCAGAATTCCTTTTCCTTTGTTCTTTTGACTTCAATTAAAAAATAAATATAAAAAGGTTTACCCCAATCTGAAAAGCAATTATAATGCATTCTGGGATTGTGACAAATTTTAGGCTTGTGACATATGGCTATGCATTTTGCTAAAGGATTTTATAGAAGGAGAAATATTTGTTTCACAATTTATGGCTGTAGATTTACTACTTTATGGTCAGTCAGGTAACAGCCTGTGTAAACTTTTCACAAAAAAATAAGATTTGAAGCCCCTTGGATATGCTTCTAGGATGCGATTTGCATTATATGGTAGAATGTGACTAAAAAGTAAAGAAGGTTTGGGAATAGAATGCTTAAACCTTGGGACTAATTAGACTCCCTTCCCCTCCTGTCACTACAATCACAGAACTTCTGTTAGCATAAAATGAGGTTAAAATAAGCTCCAGGTAACCTTGGAGTAGATTAAATCCAAACACAATAAGTCCAGCAACTTGAAGGGATGTGCCCACAGGAATGGGGCAGTGTCACCAACCTTGCCTTGAGGATGGGCCATGGGGAGGTAGTGCAATGTCTGCATCTCCAGCTATTAACAGCCTCAGCTGACAGAGCTACCCCTCTTGCTCTCTCATGTTCACCCTAGAATGAAAGGCCCCACTCCATGTCCCTGATGCTCCAAGACAGCTCTATCTGAGCTTCTCTCATGTTCAGAGAAACTTGCTCCAAAATCTCCTTAAAAATCAAAAGTTCTCCTATTGAAGTTTATCTTTTATGGTTTTTATGAGTCAATTTTTATATTTGAAGTGCTGTGTTGGAACTTGGGGCTTTGCACATGATAGACAAGTGTTCTGCCCTTTTGTGGGTGATTTATGTACCAGAAGTAGAATCATATGGCCCATTTAGAAATTAATAATTTAAAACATTCTCTTTTTGCTTGCATGTTTAGGGAAGGAAAACTCTAGATGAGCCCATCTGTTTTCCTAACTTGAGTATGACTTCTCAAGGACAAGGTCTATCAGGTTTGTAACTTTTATTGATCCGACATGACCCCGACTGGGCTGAGCATTTTCCAGAGTCATACAATAAAAAAAAAAAAAAACAACGTGCTTCGTTGAGAAGATTATCAGTTCTGTTTATGCACTGTTTCGTGAGAAAGGAGTGCATTTTCTTCCTTGCATCACTATATATTACCATCACATCACAGAAAATAAGAAAATGTTAATGTAATTGGGCATAGAGATTTCCCCCGTTGCATAACCTAGAAAATGCGATACCCTACAATATAAGGTTGTTGCAGGCAAGTCAAAGGAATTTTACAGGCTCTCTTAGGGAACTGAGCATACCCCCCCCCATGACAGGATGAAGACTGTTTTATTAGATCCATGCTCTGTGCTCATGGGCCCTGGGGCTGTTTGGCTGCCTTGCTGATCCATATCGCCATGTTTACTTCTCCCAGACTGGAATGTGTCTATAAGCCAAGAAGCACCCACCGCTTTTTATTGTCTGGAAGGGATTCTGTGGAGTCTCACACATTTCAGCTGAGGAAGCAGGATGTTAGAAACATGGTTTGCTGAACTGAAGGTTTTTTTTTTTTCAATTTGTTTATATTAGCTTCCAGAACTTACTTCTTCCTTACTCCTATCCTGGAAGAGGGCCTTGCCTAAGCTTTTTTCTTCTATCCAAGATCAGATTTTCCTGCCCTAGGTAGGGAAACCCAGTGCCAGATATTATCAGTTCTCTGCACCTGTAGCTCATCAATCTGTCAGCCCCTCCCAGAGAAGCTTATAGAAGCCATGGCCCTCCTGAGATCCCAGTGCTCCTCAAAACCAAGAGGCCTCAACAGGGCATTGAGAAGACATACATTGCTTGCTTTTTTTCTCAGCCATAATTAGTTAGGACATTCCTATGCAAGCTATTTAAATATTCCATCCTTCATTCACCACATTGTCACAAAGTGATAATAATCATAGTCAGGGAGAAAATCTTTTGTGGTCCTAAGATGAAATCAATCATGGTAAGTGCAAAACCATAAGAAGTCTCCAGGAATACAATGATTTTGTACTCAGTAAATAATCTCAGTAAAAACGCTCCCAAGTGAATGTGGAGGGGGACATCGATTGATCTATACCACCGTGGAGAATTTTAACATGTTCTTCTTAGTTCAAGATTGTTGTTGAGGTTAATGAGAATAATTTATTCTCCCAGATATCTTGTTTCTATAGAACATAGAATGGTGCATTCCTCAAAAACAAAAACTTAAACATAGATTTGCCATATGATCCTACAAGATTCCACTTCCAGGCATATAATCAAAACTATTGGAGGGCTGGAGAGATGGCTCAGCAGTTAAGAACACTGGCTGCTCTTCCAGACGTCCTGAGTTCAATTCCCAGCAACCACATGGCGGCTCACAGCCATCTATAATGAGATCTGGTGCCCTCTTCTGGCCTGCAGGCACACATGGAAGGAATGTTGTATACATAATGAATAAATAAATCTTATAAAAAAACTATTGGGGGCTGAACATTAAACAGATGTCTGTACATTCATGTTCGTGAAAGCATTATTTACATTCATGCAACTGTGGAAGCAACCCATATATTCATTTATGTATGGAGATAAACAAAATATGGTAGATCTATACAATGGAGTATTATTCAAACTTTTAAAAAGAGAAGAAAAATTCAACTCACGCACACTCCTGGATGAGTGAATCCTGATGGCATTGTGCTAAGAGAAATAAGCCAGTTATGAAGGGATAACATCAGCAGAACTGAACCTACATAAGGTCCTTAAAGTCCTCGGACTCGAAAGCAGAGTGTAATTGTGGGAGGAGGGATAGACTGGGCTGTTCTCATTTAATGAGAATGGAAATTGAGTTTTGTATGTTGAAAAGGGTTCTGGAGATCGATTGCTCAAGGTGAAAGTATGTAGTGTTGCTGAGTTATACATGTAAGCATGGTTAACATGGTGAGTTTTGCATTATATGTATCAACACAATGAATGTTTTTTTCTCAACATCTTAAGATGAAAGGAAATAAGTGGAAAATGCCAGCGGTGGAAGAGCTCTGGGGTTTCTCGGGGTTACAGCACGCATGAAGCAGACGGCCACACAGTGCCGTGCATTGTTCTTTCTCTGGTCTCAGAGCAACATTCTGAGCAGTAAAGACAGTTCTGGCTGACTCCAGGCAATTTGTACCTTGGCCACAGAAGGTGTTTTTGACAAGATAGGCAGCCTAGCTTCATCTCTGAAATTCCTGAACCTTCTTAGATGCCTATCGCTTGTCTTAATACAGGGCTAGCCTTTTCTCATGGTGAATGAAACAAAGTAATTCCTGACTTTTAGGGCTGAAAGGATCAACAGTTGCCTCTGCTCAGTTGCTTGCCAGCTGCACAGAGGTTTTAGGCTCTGCTGGAAGTCTCAACAATTCTAGAGAGGGCAGAAAATTTTCACAACTTTAGAAGGAGAAGGCCCCCAAACAGATGGCTCCCTACTCATGTGATCGCTCTACTGACCTGACTTTCCTTTTCAGGGGAAAGATGAAAGCGCCACATTATGGGATTCCTTGAAAATTCTCAGAAAAACAGAAGGTAGTATTTTTAGCATTCTCTTTCTGGACATTCTCTGTTTGTTCTCCCAAAGAGAACCAATTATGGGGGGTTAGCTAGAGGGACCTTAGCATCTCCCTCAAAAAGACATGAAAAAATTCTACTAACTTCCCCTGGGAACAAAAGGATTCTCAAATGGGTCAAACTCTGGGAACCGGTGGGGGTGAAGCTGGGCAGTTCTGATTTCTTCAATTACCACCTTTCTGGGCCTGGGAGGCAGATGACTGTGTGACCCAAACACCAAATAAAACCTTTCCCATGGTTCTTTTAAACACAATCAAGGCAGACAGACTAGAACTTTTTGGAATGCTTTGTGTAATTCTAAGGAAAAACAAAGGGAATAAACATAGATAGTGGCACAATGGTCACAGAATTGTCCTTTGACCTAGGACTTGGCTCCAGTTTCCTTTCTTGGAGCTTATATGCCTTGTCATGGGCTGTGTAGAGATTGGGGTCCTCAAGCTCCAGTCGGCAAGGTCTTGCCTGAATCTTTTATTTCTGTGCTTCTCACCCCACCACAAAGCCTGACACCAAGAGTCTTGACTAACTTGACTTAGTTTGGAATTTTACAAAGATGTGTTCTCTGAAGCGTACAGCCCTACAGAGTCTTCTGCTGGGGAGCAGACAGCAGCCTGGATTCCAGCTACTACTTCTTCCATTGACGTCGCACTCTTACACAGTAACTGACTCGCTCAGTTGTATTTAACAGTTCTGCCCAATACCTAGGGCTTTTAAAGAAAGGTTAAATTTTGTATAATAATGACCTTACATACCAAATTCCCTTACCAACATAGGACTTTAGGTTTCAAGTGTGGGCTAAAGAAAAGTTTTTTTCCCTAAGCAACAGCCATTCAAAATTACACTCGAGATTCCACAGCATTTAAAGACAATAGCTATGTATTTTTATCTATAAAGCGCTTATTCCTGGACTAGGAGTTTTAAAATCAAATTTAAAAGTTACCGGCTAAGAAATAGTTGAAGAGGGTTTGGACTTTGAAAGGGCGGGCCTCTTTTCAGCAGTCTGGCTCTTTACATGAATAGTATTCATGGTGGCTTTGCGTGGAGGCCTTGTGGTGATTGCCATCCAAGTCTGGAAAAATTCAGAAATACATCTTCTTCAGTAATGCAGGTAAGCTTCATGCCTGGGATTAGCACACTGGTTTTCATCAAATGATCCATCCTGTTATGCCCCGGTATATTTGCCCTGACACATTTTAGAGAGCAGATCTTACAAAAGCAGAGGCGGATCTGCAGAGGTGGCTCGGCACATACAGCGCTTGTTGTACGAGTCTGATGACCCAAGTTTAGAGCTCCAGAGCCCACTTAAAAGTTATGGTTCCATTGTGCCCCTTCTGGGAGATGAGGGCATAGATAGAGATCTGCTAGAAGCCAGTTCGCCCGTAGTGTGCAGCAGTGAACACACACACAAAGGAAAGACTTCTTGCTCCGTAGAAAAACTCAGAAAAGCTGAGCCTCACATAAGCATTTGTTGGTATGTAGGTGGCTTTGAGGTGTTCCCTTACAGTTAAAAAAGATAGCATGTCACAAAGAAAGTTTGTGATATAAGCTACTTAATCACATAAATCAAGAATTCTATATTTACAAACAAGCTGTGGCCTGTGGTCTTCTAGAAACAGCATTTTGAGCTATAGTGTTAGCTTTTGGTTACTGTGACAAATACTTAAAAATCTGAAAGATTTATTTTGATTCTTGCGTTCAGAGGTTTTGGCTGTGCTTGGTTGGTTCCATTACTTTGGGAGGGAGATAGGGTTGAACATCATGGAGGCAGAATCACATGTGGCAGAGGTTACCTACTTCATGGTGGGCAGAATGTGAAAAGAGAAAAGAAGGGGAAAGGGCAGGATGTACCTTTCTTTCTTTTCCTTCCTTCCTTCCTTCCTTCCTTCCTTCCTTCCTTCCTTCCTTCCTTCCTTCCTGTCTGTCTTTCTTTCTTTCTTTCTTCCTTTCTTTCTTCCATTCTTTCTTCCTTTCTTTCTTCCATGAGGAGGTCTAATATGTCAGCATCTGTGCAGACAAGGGCACAGACCTACATGTATCCATTCTTTAAAATTACTTTATTAATGTCATTTTATATTCCAATCACAGCTCTCCCTCCCACCCCTCCTCCCGCCTCCTTCATTTACCCCTCAATCCATCTCCCATCCACTCTTCCCAATGGATAAGGGCTCTCATAGGGAGTCAATAAATCTGGCACATTAACTTGGGGCAGGACCAAGCCCCACCCCTTGCATTAAGGCTAGGCATGGCATCTCACCATAGGGGATGGGCTTCAACAAGTACCAGGGATCCTGGTCCTACTGCCAGGGGCCCCTCAGATAGTACAAACTTCTACTGTCTCCCACATATGGAGGGCCTAGTTTAGTTCCATGGAGATTCCACAGTTGTCGGTATAGAATTCCTTTCTAGGGCACACTTCAATGATCTGCTTCCTCCAACTAGGCAGTACACACTCTTTACCACTTTGCAATAATGACATCATGTTAGGAATTCATCAAGGGTTTACTGTATTGATTAGGTGAAAGCCTTCAAATGCCCGCTGTATAAAAGTTGACAGACTGGTAAACAAGCCCCCACTAAATGAGTCCATAAAGTCATTTTATATTCAAATCATAACAAGTAGTCAGACTTCTAGGTTAGTCTACATCTATCTCCCATAACACATTTTAGTTGGAATTATGTTGGTATTGTTTGAGTGGACTTTTAAAAGAAGATTTATTTAACTTGTGGAGGCGGAGGTGTGCATATAAGTGCAGCTGCCCCAGGGGCCAGCAGCATCAGATTTCCCTGGAGCTGGAGTTACAGATGGTTGTGAGTCACCTGGGTGCTAGGAATAGAACTTGGTTCATCTGCAAGAGCGGTATGCACTCTTATCTGCTGAGCCATCTCTTCGTCTCCTTTGATGCTATGGATTTTGGGAATATTGTGAGAAGAAATCATACACTTAGTTGGAAACAAAGCTTTTGCAGAATGAGCAATTAAGGAAAACTTTTTCAACTGCATGTTTTGCTCTCTAATGATTTAGAATACCAGGGCTGGGGGAGCAGCACACTTGGAAGCATCCTGTAAAGGTAACTGGTGATTGGAGGCCTTCCAGGCTTGGTTAGAGGACTCTAGAGGTTAATTAGAGTGATTTTCTAGTTTGCTTTTGCTCGCCTTCTGTCTCCCCAGGGTCAGTGTGGGACTGATGTGAAGAAAGGGAGGGGGAGGAAAGCAGGAGGGTGGGGATAAGCCAAGATGAGGTGATGTCCTAGAAAGAGACAAGCAAAGAGGAACAAACAGGATGCACAAGGTGACTGGAGATGAAGTGAATCAAAATATACATAATAATGTCTGAAAAGAGTACCATCGGGCAACTCCTTCTTCTCCAGTGCTGTGGTTACTCACAGGAGCAGCTACCGGTGCAGTCAGGCAAAGGGACAGGTAAGAAGTAACTTATTGTTCATACATATATGGCATTCTTGAATGATGTGTTTATGGGTTGAAATTTTTCTGAGTAAATAAATAACATAATAAAAAGAGAAAAGCAAAGTATTAGTATTCGTGGACATTTATTAAATATTAAGAGCCAAATACCCAATCAAATGCTGAACACATTGTTCTCCTTCTTATATCAAATCCATTGGCTCCCTACTCATGATACTCATTGTGAAAGAGAACAAACTAAATGATTTGTAATCAAAGTGATAAAATAAATTTAACACATTTGAAACTGGAACAGTGTTTTTTTTTTTTTCTTCATCAACTGCTTAGCTGTGTTTCTCAGTGGAGGCAGCTTGCGGGTGGTGATTCAAGGTGCGTCTGTGATTTTCATTCCCTTCTTCATTGCTTCAGTCAGCAAATGTATTGTGATTATTAATTCCTGGTTTGTACTAGACATAATGTAAAATACCAGAGACAGAGGACTCACAGAGGACCCACTCCTTCCTCTCATAACATTCCTAGAAGAGTAAACAAGCTCTGAAAATGAAATGGTAATTGGGCTGTATGTTAATCCATTTCATGTTGTCAATAAGTCATTACCACAGACTGGATGAGTTAGAAAGTAAGGACGTTTATTTTGGTACATGACTGTAGAGGTCTAAAGTCAATTTACCCATGGCATTCTTGCTGCCACCGTCCCAGTATGATACATGATGCTACCTGGTAAGAGACGGATAATATCACTGTGTGTATGCATACACATATACTTGTTCTCTAGTCTCTCTTGTAATACCATTAGAATTTAATCATGAGTCTCCACCCTGATGACCTCATCTAATCCTAATCACTCTCCAAGGCTCCACCTCTGGACACCACAGCTGGATTAAGTTTCTACCCTCTTAATATCTCACACCAGTTATTAAATTTCAATATGTGACCGCTGTAAGATATGCTCAGGCCATAGCAAAGCTGTAGGAAGTAAGGTGCCTAGCACTGTAAGAGGGGAACATTCACAGCTTGGGCTTGGTAGCTAAGGAACACCTGTATACTGATCTAAAGAATGGGCATGGCATAGCTGGATGAGGGAAGTGTTTGACATCGAGCAGGTAGTGTAAGCAAAACCCAAAAGACTAACCTGGTTTAGGGGAATAAATTAGTTTTCTATTATTCAGAGGTATGTCCCATCGAAGTGGAACCCCTAGGGAGGGGCCACAGTCAGTTGTGTTCTCCAGTTTTCCATTTCTTTCAAATTCTGTGATCAGTGAGGTCAGGGTGGTAGCTAGAGATTGACCATGGTGGGAGGAACATTCATGCTACAGAAACTGGCAGCTGCCTGAGATCAGGTTTTTTATTTTCTGGAGAGCTAGTTGTTAAACTTTTACCAACACACCAATGGACACTTATCCAAGAGACTCTACAGATACAACTGTAGATCTGTGATGTGGCTTTAATTCTTTTTATCCACTTCTCCTGATGTTCTGTATCACCTACTGGCAGCTGCTCTTAAGCTGAAAGTGGGATGGAGATAAGCAGCAGGGTACCACTGCCAGTATTTCATCTCCCTGGTCTCCTTCAACTGTGAAGCTTGCCATCTTCACACATCCTGTGAGTTTTCCCACATTGGCTGTTTTTCAAGTCTGAGCTGTGTTAAAAAATAAACTGGCACTGTTTTCCTCAGATATTAATGCTCATTAACACGCACCTAGACTCTAACAACTTCACTTTCACACCTGTGATTCGATTTACACGAAGAACTAAATCTCTGCTTATGTCTGCTTGAGGTTATTCAGAAGAAGCTAGCATTTCTCTTCTAGAAGAAGATTCACCTCTTGCAAATATCAGAAACCTGCTTAAAATATTACCAGCGATGGGCTGGGAGTGTCACTCAATGGTGTTGGAAGGTTCCAGGTTTCATCCCTGGCATAACAAATAGATTTATCAGGGATAAATCACAGTCTGTCTTGCCATGGTGACCTAGTTTCCATGGCAAAGGTCATAAGCTATGGTCATATAGGAAATAAGAAATAGACAGGGGACGAACTAGGTTTAACATATGACACTACGTCGTTTTCAGTCATTGGAACTCCCTTTTATTCCTCATTCCTTATTGATCTCACACAGATTTATGCTCAGAGCAGACTGGGTCAGTTCTCTTCTGACTTGTGGTTGGTGTCTGTCTATGCCCCTTTAAGGAAAGTCAGACAGGAAAGGGAAAGCTCTAGCCACATGGTGGGTGGAGTAAGTTGGAAGCATTCTGGCTCTGTCTGAGGGGCAGATGAGAGAACTCAGCCTAATCACAGCATGCTCCGAGTTTGTTTACTTTTCACATTCAATACAACTTAGCATTTACAAATTTTATCCATATGATTTTTTTTCAGCAAGAAGGGGGTTTTATTCTGAATTTCATAGCAAATGTTTTGGAAGAACTGCATAAATCCACATGAGTTCATAAACCATGTTCCCCTGTAGATTTTGATGTGAAGCCCTTGGTGCACAGATACTGAAATCCCTTCGCGAAAGTAATTGACATGTGTAAAGTCCTTCTAAAAGCCACTGGGAATGACAAAAGAAAATAGACAGAGATGGAAGGAGACCCCTTCCCTAAGTCAATTCTTTTTGCTTCTAATTAAATTTGTTGGGGCTGAGGGTGTAGCTAAACAGTAGTTTATGTTTAGCGTGTGTAAATCCCTGTTTCACATTCCCAGTACAAGAGAGAGGAAAAATGCCTGGATCCAACAAGGCACTATCAAAACTAATAGAATTGGTGTTAATATTAGTAAACAGGATGATAGGATTTTTTCAAAGTAAAATGTTTAAACATTTACGTAAATCAGCTTTCTAAAAATGTCAGTTACCCCATTCACCTGCCTTTGCATACATTCTTGTTTTCATTTTCATTTTGAAGTAATTGATAAAAGCATGAACTCTAGCTAAATCCCACACCTCATGGCTTTCTGATAATGCTGTAACGAGCATCCCATTGAACCTCACTGTGCTTTAAGTCTCTTATTTGTAGAGTCAGAGGAATGATGACTGTCACCCAGAATTAATGTAAGCATTTATGAAGGTAAAATATGTACAGCTCTATGGCCATATCTGTGACTACAGAGTTAAAATGATTTTTTTCTATATGAATCTTTAAAGCTCTAATTTGTAGTATGAAAAAATGTAAGAATCATAACTCAAGGCTGTACATATGTGGTTGAGAATTGAGGAGGGCAGTGGATGGTGAGTCTCCATAATAGAGAAATAAACTCATATTTTTATATACATTGGGGTATGTGATCATTTTTCTAGAGCTATATTCTGAAATATTTCTTTTAAAAGTATTTTTTGATTTTACACAATTTCTTCCTTTCTTCATAAAGAATAAAAAATAATATAACAAAAGTATTACTCTTTCAAGTTCTCTCTCCTGTGACTGTGTCTGTTACAAATGAAAAGCACAGAAAGAAAAAAAAATCAATGTTCAGAAATTTGAACTTGTCTTTTTTTCCCATTATTCACCCATGGCTGGACTTGACTGTATAATTGATCTCAATAGACATTATAAGTTATACCCTCCTAGACTAGATTAGCTTACGACTTGCAGGATAGAGTCTAGGTTATTTCTCACATTTTGGCAGAATTTTGTTTTGTGTGCAAGAGATTTTAAAGTAAAATCATCAATGTTTCCAAGTGGGAAACATTATCAGTACAAAGTAGTTCTCTAATCATCAAGCAACTGAATCTCACCAAATATTCCTTGTCAAATAATATATATATTATTTATAGTATATCCAAACCACAGTATCCCCTTCCTCATCTCCTCCCATTCCCTCACATACCTCTCCTCTGAACCCCCTGAGGTCAAATAAAATTTAAAGTGACTTGAGATTTGAGAGTCAGATTGGCAAAGGGCCCAGCATCTTTCACTGTGTCAGCTGTTCCCCATGCGCTATCATTTGATGATGTCTGTCCACTTATACAATTGAAAAGTCTCTCATGATGTTAATCAGACTGCTGCTGCATGGATATCATGCCCCCTGAACTCCTCGAGGCTTCTAAAGCCTCCATTTGTCTGCTGTTGCTGGTTCAGCAATGCTATTCCAATGCCATAGTGACTTGTTGGAGGAGCACAATCCTCCAGTAAGGTAGAGCTCAGCCATCCATACCCTGTACCTCTATAAATTCTGCTTCATTTCATACTTCTGGGCATTCCATCTCAGAGGCAGGCACATCTTTCTTTATCCTTTGAAACAAAAAGAAGTGGCTATTTTGCTCCTTCTAGCTCCTTACAATCTTTTGCTTTTGCATAGAATGATCACAATCTAGCAAAGGGCTCTTGAGTTTGAGTAGTTGAGAAGATAGTATTAACAGTTATATGTGTCTTTATTAGTAAACTGGAAGAGAAGAAAGAAAGTTTCTAGAATTGTGGACAGAATTAATAGAATTAACAGGGTTAATGATGCATTCCAGGGGACTAAGGTGAACAGGCAATCATCAGGGTTTTCTCTGTTGCTTTTCAGGGGCTGAGGTAGGATACTGGTACTAGAACTGAGAGAGGGAGGGAGGGAGGGAGAGAGAGAGAGAGAGAGAGAGAGAGAGAGAGAGAGAGAGAGAGAGAGAGAGAGAGAGATCTATAACCTGGATAGAAGCGTTGCTTGTGGCTAGAGGTGGGGTAGAGTAGATGGATGTGGGATATACTTTCTGGATTCTAGCCTACAATCCTTTTACCTCTTGCCAGGGCTTCATATTGCTCAGCTCAACCAAAATCTAGACATGGGGTGAACCCAAGTGCTAAGCACCATGGAGTTCAGCTTTGGGGCACAGAGAAGGAAAGGGAAAGGATAAACAGGGATCTAGAAGACTTAAATGAGAAAACAGCAGAAAATATCTTCTTACAAAGTAGTCTTAACCTTCCTGGTGCTGCAACCTTTTAATATAGTTCCTTATGTTGTTGTGACCCTCCAACCATAAAATTACTTTGTTGCTACTTCATAACTATAATTTTGCTACTATTGTGAATCATACTGTAAATATCTTTTGGAGATAGAGGTTTGCCAATGGAACTGTGACCCACATGTTTGCCACATAATAGCAAATACTAAGTGGAGCTGGGAGCATAGCTCAGCTCAGAGGATTACAATTCAATTTCTAGCACTATAAAAATATTGAATAGATACAAAGACTGAGCATGAATACTAAGGAAACTAAAGGCTGGGTTGAGTAAGGAATGAGCTGAAGGATGGGGGATCTTCTCTTTTGTGCTGCTTCTTAAAGAGAAATCATAAGAGTTGAATCGAAATGATCCCCTTTCGTTATACTTCTATAAGGACAAACTTTTATCAAAATGAACTCACCTTTGATTCACAACTTCCTAATTTGAAACAAGGCATCTGGTACTGGCTGAAACAACACACTGTAAGACCATCCGTCCACCCACCCACCCATTCACCCATCCACCCATCCATCCAACACCTGCAACCAGACAGTGAGTGTTGTCAATGTAGACCATCAGCTCCTCAGTCCTGTTTCATTGCTGCAGAGGGAAGGCGATTCTCCTCTATCACAGAGTAAGTCATCCGAGGGCCTCGGACATGTAGCTTGGTGGTAGAGCAGTTGGCCTTGCCCAACAAGTATGAGGCCATCAGCTCCATCCACAGTACCCCCACCAAAAAAAGACAAGTCATTCCAAAGTTACGGTGAAAACAATAACTAATTAATTTATTATGGTTTATTGATTTGATAGACTCCGCTGGGCCACTTTCCTGTATTGTCAAACATATGGCTGCATTCATCTGGGAACTTGGTTGGGCCAGAAACATCCAGCTTTGCCTTTCAATATTACTACTACTATTGTGTGTGTGTGTGTGTGTGTGCGCGCGCGCACGCGCACTTGTACAAAAATGTCCTTGTGGATGTGTATGTGCCATAGAACACATCTGGAAGTCCGAAGACAACTTGTGGGAATCAGTTACTTCCTTTCACCAATTGAATTCTAGATATTGAACTCAGGTTGTTGGGATTGGTGGCAAGCACCTTTACTGGCTGAGCCATCCCACTCTCCAGGGTATAGCTTCTTAAACCGTGAGTTGTCAGCCTCTCTAGGGTGGTATTACTGAATGTAGGGATCATGAAAAATTTGGCATCAATATAATGTTTCTGAATATACAAGGACCAAAGTAATCAAATGTCTAGTGAGTCTGTGTGTTTCTGAAACACTCGCCCATGTCGCTTCATGTCGCTTACACTATAGCCTTGCTTCACATAACCTGAACGCTTCGCACTGCTCGTGCCCTCATGTCCCACAATGCCAGTAAACGCTTTCCAAACACCTCAACTCAGATCTGAGACTATTGCATGCTACTGGCTGAACAGTTTTAACTGTACATAGACAGCTTTCTGCTCTTCTAGAAACATAGTGGTTGAATTACAAAGAAAAGATTTTTTAATATTTTCTTATTATTTGCAAGCATGTAGGTAACCAATTAGTAGGTTTTTGGATTGTATTTTGTTAGAGTGTCTGATTTTAAAGTTTGCTGTTTGAGATGCTGACTTGAGTTTCATTAAAAACAGTTTTAAAGTTTTGCATTGGATTAGGACTGAATTTCCAAAGACTTCTGAAGTGATCTGAAACAGACTTCTGTCATTTTGTACTATGTATTGAATGTGAAGCAGTGGTATCAATACTGATTAAAAAAATCAAATTGTCAATCAACTCTAAAAAAACTTTGAGGGTGCTCTATGTAAATACTCAGACAAGACTTAATGTGTATGTGTATACACATATGTATGTGTGTGTGCATGTTCGCATGTGTGTATGCACATGCATGCATATGAATGTGGAGGCCTTTTTGGTTTTTGAGACAGGATCTACACTGGGACCGGAGGCTTATTGATTTAGCTAGGTTGGTTAGTCGCTCTTTTCCTTCCCAATGCTAAGATTACATGCCTGTGGCACAGTGCCTGGATTTTTACATGAGTGCTGGGCATCAACCTCAGGTCCTCAGTAATTATTTTACCCACTAAATTGCATCTCCAGCCCCAGTATTTAATCCTTTATGCAGAAATAAACAGGCACATCTTTTCATTAGCATGTAAACTTGGTTTTATCTTCTGAAACTATATGTGTACATAATATGCATATGTTATATGTATTTTATATATTGTCTTAAATATTCTTTTTTATGAAGTATTTTCAGTAAACATTTTATTTGTATGCCTATTCTATTTATCTGTTATGCTGGCTAATTTTTTCCGAAACAAGTTGGGTTCATCTGGGAAGAGGGAACCTCAATTGAGAAATGTCTTCATCAGATTGGTCTGTGGGCCAGTTATTGAAATATTTTCTTGAATAATGATGTGGGAGGGCCAAGCTGACTGTGGATGGTGATACTCCTAGGAAGGTGGTCCTTGGGTATATACGAAAGCACTCTGAGCAAGCTATGAGGAAGCCGAAATAAACCTGTTTAAGTTGCTTTTGTTCATCATGTTTGTCAAAGCAAACTAAGACATCTCTATACCCAGGGCTGCATAACAATGTCTAGAGCAAAAAGGTGTCCTGGATGGAAAAAATTTAACAGTATCTAGTCTAGTTTCATTTATGTTACTGTATGATATATTCCAACAAAAAGAACCATATAGGAGAAACATACAAATTTTGCTTAAAGTTCAAGGTCACTGTCCATTATTTTAGGAAGTCAAGGCAGCAACTCAGATAGTCATATCACACCTATGGTCAAGGTCAGAGAGAAAAGAATATGGTTTTTCAGTCTCTTCAATATTAAATGTCAGCCTCCTTACAGTGGGACCCATTTAAGTCTCTGCTTGCAATATGTTTTGGTTGGATCCTATCGGCAAAGAGGTCACATGATACAAGGCTAACCTCTTCGTCTTTGTGGGATCATACTACATAAAGACATAAGCTTAAGGAGATAAGGTTCATTAGAGGTCACCAATATGGCAGTTTCCCACTAAGAAATGGAGCTTTGGTTCATGAAGTGCAGAAGGGATCACCTGCAAAGTGAAATGCTACAGAAAGAAATCTAGAAAAAAGTCTTGCTATGGAAGATGATCCTGCTATTTAGTTTCACAAAGGCAAATGCATTCTCTACTCAGAAGTTTCTTGCCATGAGCTTGGACAGTCCTGGTTCTATGGTTTAAGACATTTTCTTCAAGATGGAGCAATAGTGCCACTCTCCATCCAGGAGATCCATGAGTAGACAAATCAGGGCTAGCAGTTTTATTCTTTAAGCTCAAGGAAAGGGATGATATATGGGGCTGGGGAGAAATGGTCAAAGGAATGGGAGCATAGAGTTAAGGTCACTTAGTACCTATCAAGATGTCAATGAAGCATAACACCCAAACTCTCCCCTATAGCCCTGGAGTTGGGAATATGGAACATAATAGAAATTAAAGTTCTGGGCAAGGCTCTATACCACTGAACTGTATCCTAACTGGTTGATTATGTATGTGCCATGCCCAAATCCTTAGTTTAATCCCAATCATAGCAAAAGCAAACAAACAAGCAAATAAACTTATAGTTTTATTCAAGAATTGCCTGAGAAAGGAGGATCATCACAAGTTTGAGGCCAGTTTGGCATACGTAGCAAAACTCTGTCTCGAAATTATCAAGGCAAAGGAAAAGAAAGAAATCAGAGTTCTGCAGTTTGACTAGATCATGAATTGGAGTCACTCACTCACTTAACAACCAGAAAGCATTATAGTTACAAGTACTTTACAATATTGAAGACGGAGGAGGATGTGCCCCTGTGATGGAATTCTTTCTGCCCCTCTCCTCCCTGTTGTGCAATAATGTTTTTGTACACAGTAAAGATCTGTCACTCATATTGGTTAAATAAAATGCTGATTGGTCAATAGTCAGACAGGAAGTATAGGTGGGGCAACCAGACTAAGAGAATTCTGGGAAGAAGAAAAGCAGAGACACAGTTACCAGCCAGACACAAAGGAAGCAAGATGAGAATGCTGCACTCAGAAAAGGTGCAGTGGTTAAACATAGACAAGAATTATGGGTTAATTTAAGTTGTAAGAACTAGTTAATAAAAGCCTGTGCTATAGACCAAGCAGTTTATAATTAATATAAGCCTCCGTGTGTTTCTTTGGAACTGAACTCTGCTTGACCAGGCAGGACAGAAACTTCCATCTATACCTCTCTACCAGATTAAGCTTGGCAGTGAGTATTCTCAGATTTCTCTCAGAACTAAAGGGGTCTTGGGAGGCAGACGTAGCCTGTTTGCCTCATACAGATTCAACAGTAGACACAAAGGCAGGTCATAGATATTCATAGAGATAATAATCCCAGTGCATGGTGCTGTCAAAGTACCCTGTCTATTCGTGAGGGGTGTATACTCTTTGTAGCACACATTTAAAAGGGTCCAGATATCTCTCCAGTATTCCCTTCTGCCCCAGTGCGGCCTATATTTTTGTATTTGCCCTGCAAATCATTTGTAGAGGAAAGAGTGTAAACACATAAGTCATGGTGATGAAGGATGCAGACTGAAACTTTCAAATGAGTACCAGATTCTAAATATCTAAATTAAAGTTAAATCAAAATAATCCTTTTTAGGCACTGCCTTCTAGGTTGATTTATGAGCCATATAAAGAAATCAGTGTTTCTATTTCATGTTTACAAAAGCTGACATTAAAAGAAGTTTACCAGTTGTGATTACTAATCTTACTTATCTGAATGGCCCTTAACTCTTTTTGTTATTCAAATTTACTTCCAATGAAATAAAAATAATCCATAATTTTGAGTGCGGAGGAAGTTGGGGAGTACAAAGAATACATCACAGGCACTGAAAGTAACCCAGAAAAAGAAAACTTTTTAATTCATTCTTTGAGAATTTAATACATATATGCAATACATTTTGATCCCTCTTCCAACTCCTCCCAGACACTCCCCAACTACCACATTCCTCCGTCCAATTACATGCCCTCTTCCATAGCCCACTGAATCTAATTGGTGTTGTCCTTATGTGCATTGGTGTAAGGCCAGAAGAATTTTTCAAAATGATTTGAAAACTAGTTTGAGTGAGGGTAAAATTGTTGGAATAGTTAGAAATTTAAAGTTGTCTAGTTCAATTGGAATATCATCTGTTTATGTTCCAAGTTCCAGTAGATTTGTCTAAAGTATTGTTTTCTTTACCTCAAACTATATTTTATTAAATGGCTAAGACATCTGTGTTGGACAGCCTCTGAGATACCCCACAGTGTTTCCTGTTTTGTAATACTCACTTCCTTGAGTAGGAAAGGACGTAGTGACATAAAGGACTTAGTGATGTTCCTCTAATGATCAGATTACAGCAAAGGTTGAGGGGACTTTACTTCTGAGATTGCTCACAAAAGATGGACTTCCTGTTTTTTTGTGGTCTCTCTCACTCTTTTGGAGTCTTTGTCATGGAAAAGCAAACTGCAGTGTAAGAAACTGTCCTCTAGAGCAGTCCTTTTGGCGAAATACTAAAAGAGGATTGTAGCTAATAGCCCAAAATTACTGGATCCAAGAACTTTTGAGAACCCAAATTCTTCCAGCATCCATGTGAGAAAGTTTTGAAGAGGGCTATAAAGCCTCCACATGAAAACCACAGTCCAGATAACACTTTGATGGCAGCTTTGTGAAACACTCAAGTCAATGCTTTGAGCAAAACCTGTCAAGAGTTCTGACCCCCAGAAACTGGAAGCTAATAAATTCTGCTGTTTTAAGCCAGCTTTGCAGTAATTTGTTACACAGTAGTGGATAATTAATGTAGAATCACTCGTGTGACATAATCAAAGAAGAAAACATTTCTTTGTATTGTTTTCTGCTTTGAAGAACATTATTCTAATAATACAGAGCTTAAGATTTTTATGAAGTCAAGGATCCTAAGATGTGAACAAATGAATACAAAAGGACTAACTAACTAATCGATAAGAATAATCCCTCCAGGACAGTTTGGCAGAATATAGTATGATAGTTACCCACAGAGCTCACTACTAGAATCTCAGAATATGATAATTCATTCTTGAAATACTGGCTAACTGTGGTTCTGCACTTCTTGATTTTAATCTGCATTTCTTATTGAAAGAGAAAGGTATTTTTCACTTATTTCAACCTTTAACATTTAAAGAAAAGGTCATCAACAGAATAGACCAGAAAATGGTTTCCAGAGAGGGTATTAATTAAAGTACCCCTGTAAACAGAATTCTGTCTCTTTACAAGTCCTACTTCACGCTCGAGCGCCTTTCATATCCTATGAAGGCAGCCTCTTTTCCGGGCAGAGCTCTAAGCCTAATTCACTCTTGAGAGATGAGCAGGTTGGGTGCTGGCCAGCAGCTTGTTTGTGGGAGCCTTCCTCCCTATCTCTGGCTACTCAGTTCATCTGACTGAAGCTGTCTGGCTTGACAGTGAGGCGGGCAGCAGAATGAAGTCATAGCTGCCATTTTGCCTGGAAACAGCCCATGGTGGTTTCTCACAGGTTTGGTGAGTGACTCTCCATGGAAGGGAAGTCTAGCGCTCTGAAGGAAGTATCTTTCTTGGTCTGAAGCTTGTAGGAAAAATACAAGTTGAGCTGCTTCTCCCCCTCCGCTTTCACTAATGGCTCATGAAATAAACTGAGTTATTAATGACAGAGTGATTTCCCTGCAGGTTTCAAAGTTTCCAAGAACACCCAATTTATAAGCCCTAACCCGGTAAGTTTACATTATGTGTATATGTGTTGGCAGATTATATGTAAAAAAGTAAAATTCACAGACATGAGACCCCTGGTATATAGCCCATAGCTTGAGTTCAGATGGTTCCAACATTTCTACTATAACCCTCAATTCTAGAGGTCAAAATGGGAGCAGGGAAGAGATCCCAAGAAGGATCTAGGCAACTCTGAGAAAGGTAGCTTGGTGCTTTTCCTGATTACAACTTGGATACGCATCTTCATGGAAGAGAGAATTAATGTCATGTTTCAAGAGAATCTGAAAGATTTTAAGTGATAGAAGAAACTCAAATTTCCTGTTAGTGTAAGTCTGGTCACTTGCATTTTTGGCAGTGAAAAACTCTGCTGACCCTTCTGGACATATGCAACTGAGGCAAACTTCTACAGTTTTCCTTTGGATCCCTTGTATGAGAACTGTTAAGAAGAGGTAAGAAATCTCTTCTACTGCAGAATCATTTGGGGCTGCATCAGGTTGAATAAAGTTCCCCTGGGACCTGAAGAGAGTTCTTGGTTGTAGATGGGATCTTCAAAAGTACACATGTGACTCAAACTACTGATACTTCATCAGCTTCATCCTGGGTAACTAGCCAATGGCAAGGTACTCTTTCCAGACAATCAGTGGCTTCATCTCAAAGAGACAGAACATGCTTGACTGGCAGACTTCATGGATAATATGTGGGTTGATGCTATATATGAGGGCATGAAAAGCTAGAAGGTTTATACATCACAAGCTGAACCTCATAGTCAATGGGAAAGTAGTACGACCTATTTTTAATTCCCCTCTTTTAATGGACTTAGACATCCTCATTCTTTCTTATGTATCTTTTCAATGCATCTCAGGAGAGTCAGCAGATTATGGACTACTTACTGACTGTTTGGCTTGGTTGGTGGTCATAATGTTTGCTTTCACCAAGAAAATGTAGGTAGAAATAAAAGGATGTCAGTATCGACATTCTTTATTCTTCCACTCCCTTGTTGTTTTTTAAGTTCTGCCAGCTGTGACAAGAACAATATATCAGAGTAACTGTTGGGCACAGAATGAAAAAATAGCGTAAGCTTGAATCCAACTTGAAGCTCGAAACTGAGATCAATTCTCAGACCACTGTGCTAGAAATAAATACTTTTTTTTTTCAATCAGTACTGTTTATTTTTTTTTCCATACATTGTTTTGTTTTATTTTTTCCATTCAAGAACATAATTAAAGATAAAAAAAAATTTTTTCCTTTCTTCCCCTTCTCCCAGTCCCCTCCCACTACCCCCCACCCCTCCTCCCTCCCCCTTCTTCCTTGAAAGAGGGCATGGTGCCCTGCCCTGTTGGAAGTCCAAGGCCCACCCCCATCCCTCCT
>PVIU01018868.1:0-37925 GCA_004026605.1 Ondatra zibethicus
CATCACCCATCTAATAAATGTTTAACTCTGCATAGTGCGCCTCTCTTTGGTCCCACCGTACCGCCGCACAGTCCATATGGGGACCCGGAGACTAGTCGCGTGGCCGCCCGCCCGCCACAGAGACCGCGTGGTCTGGGGACCTGCAGCAAGCTGCAGCAAGCTGCTGGGTCACCCATTCTTTTAAAAAAACACAACAATGCAGGGCAGTGGCAAAGTTTTAAGTGGGGATGAAAGGGTCCTGTCTACCCCCATAGCTGAAATTGGTGAGGGGAACTTAAGGCCCAAGTGAGAATAAAAGTGATGGACTTACCTGCCACTTGTAGCTTTACCTGTAGGCTCAGAGAGGGTTACAGGATATACCAAGTCTGGGCAGCATCAATCCTCTGCAAGGCTGACACAGTTTCACGTGCGGATGTTGATGAGGCTGAACCTCCATGGCTTGTCATAGAGGACAAGCCTGCATGGGGGCATTGTGATTTCCAGTTGATTTCCAAGTTGCTAGCAGATAGGGCATAACCTAGGAGCAGGTGTAGTGCAATATTGTGCCATGTGACCATTTAGGCCACACTTAATAGAGCCCTGTTGTTGACATTTCTTGTCCCCCTTCCTGTGACCTTAGTGCAGCTGCTAAGGCCTGGGCCTGTAGATTATTGTAGCTTTGTCTGTCGGGAAGACTCAGCCGATTTCTCTCAGGCATAAAACACTTTAAAGGCCATTTTTACCAATTTTCATATAGGAGTTTGGGGACCATCTTTAACCTTTCTTAACTCTTTACTAATATTTGGTACTGACTGAGGAACAAATGGGTAAGCAGAAGGATTGGTAGAAAAGGAACCTAGCCGCTTTTCTATCTGAGAGAGATTTGGAAGAGAAAAGGGAGTAAGGGAGGGGCTAGCTCAGGAGTGGAGCGGTGAGGTAGGAGGGGGAGGGGAAGGTGGAAGTTTATCTTGAACCTCCAAATTGGGAAAGGGAGGTGAAAGAATGTTGTTCCACAGGAGGGGGTTGGGAAGTGTGGGCTTGAGGGAGTGGGGGAGGGCCAGTGCCTCTGGCTGCATGGTGCTATGAGACACTGGCTACGAAGGGGAGGAAGGGCAAGAGCGCAGAGACCAAAAACAATGGACATATATATGTAAGCTCTTTTCATTTGTATCCAACAGGTTCCATTTAAAAAGATTTTTGTAAGAGGCTTACAGGGGCAACAGTGGACCTGGCTTTGAATTATAAATGCCCATTTTAGAGTCTATGCCCAACCACGTGACCTAATCCTTTCAGTCCGTCCTCCAAAAATGGCTCTTAGGTCCAAAAGGAGGCATGGAGATTGAATGCCCAGCATCCTGAGACAGACAGATCTCCGCCTCATCCAAGCCTGGTCCTGGTGGAGAGCTCAAACTGTAGACTAGGGGCTTTCAACACAGGGCCAGCCACATGGAAAGGCCTGCCCTATCTCGGTGGGACCTCCAAAATGTTAGGAATATTTCCTAATGTGAGCTCCCCCCCGACACAAAATTCCCAATCAAGCCTAATCAAAACAAGCCAAATTAAGAAATATCAAGGTTTAATGGGAGTTCTGCACTCTTGGGTGGCCCCGAGGGGGGGAACCAGGAAGCCACACAAATGCAACCACTGGGAGGAAGGAAAAGGGACGTGGGGATTTAAATACCCTGGGGAGTCGTCCTGGCCTGTTGGGATTTGGAATCCAGACCAGGCCTGGGGGCTTTGGCCTATGCTCCCAACTTCACACAGTTTTCAACAGTAAAAGACATATCTTATTTTTGGATCAAATGTAAATGTTAAATGGTGAAATAATTTTTATTTGATTGGCATGTCTAAGGTAAGAAAATGGTTAGTTCTGTGAAAGAAATACATGGAACTTATAATTTCCTACAATTGTAATACAATATAGACTCATTTTACAAATCTTATTTTGTTTCAAACATTGCTTCATGATTCTTCTCAGTTTTCTCTCGATGAATCAGCAAGTACGTTTCAAATTAGAATATTGTAATATTTGTTTGACAATTGATGAGATAATATATTATCAGTTGACTATTATCTGTTATCAGCAGCCACATTTTATGATTAATTCTATGCTGTAGACATAGCACACAATTGGTATAAATTGAATGTAATTTAATTGAAATTATGCAATAATCTTTTTTAATCATTGTTTATGTCTTGGGATCTGGAACAATGGCTCAATAGGTAACAGTGCTTGCTAGTCTTACAGAAGACCCAAGTTTGGTTCCCAGCACCAGTTTAGATTGAGTAATAAATGCTATATCCAAATCCATGAAATCCCCACAAAAGCCAACAAAGAAACCCATATGTAAAAGCAAAGAGCCTTTATTTTAATCAAGTTTGCAAACCCAGTCTCTCTGCATGTCCAACGTATTGGAATAACTGGAGAGCCCTGAGCCCAGCTAAATAGGTTTTTATAGTAGTAAAGGAGGGGTGAGGGGTTCCTGAGTTTTTAAGACCCCTGATTTGCTGACATTTGTCTAGCGTGTCCTGGTGAAAGTGCTCTGGCAGGTTTTCCTATGTATAGTGCTTGGAATGCCAGGCATTTCCTTTGAATGGTCTGTTCTTGGGTGTGGGTAGGGTAATCTCAGGTTGTGGTCCCTCCTGCAACCTGGCTTTGTCTCAGGGTAAACTACTGAGACTCTGGTGGCCTCCATTTAAATTCAAAGATGGCCAGAGTCCCAGGTGATAATGAGAACTTCCTTTGGGTGACTTGCCCATACTTAGCTTATCACGGCTGGCCCCCACAATAAACACCTTTCACTATAGCTACAAGGAATCTGATGTTCTTTTCTGGCTTCTGTGGTTTCCTGCACAAACATGCTACATACAATCACACAGACATACTCACATATAAACATAAAAAAATAAAATGAATCATAAAAAGATTGTCCTAAATCCCAAAACTACTTAATATTTAACCATGAAAGGCAATATAGGTAATATTTTTCTCCCATTCATTGGTAACTTCAGAGCAATTAATGAAATACTGTTAGATTAGGAAAGCAAGTGACTGAAGGGGAAAAGTAATAAAAATGTGATCACTGAAGCAGTAAGATAGGGAACATTGTGATGGACGCACTTTTTGAAAATGTTAAAATTTAAAACATTTCTATTTGGCATGATAAATTTAAATTCCTGTGAAACAATTGTTTTAAATATCTGCAATATAAGAAATTAAATTCACCTTTTGGATAAGATATTTAAGGTTAAATATAATAGAAGCATAAATCTTCTCAAGTCTTATTAAAGGAGAAACATCTGTGGCATCTGAGTTAGATTTCTTTCAACCAAAAACTCCCATTCTGAAATGTTAGCATTCTGACACAGTGACAAATGGCTGCAACAAATGCTAAATAGTTAAATGGACAGGTGATGGATAGCCTCATAAGCCTTGCAGGGCAGCCTGTGTAAGATACTAATTGGTTCTGTGGAACTGGTTTTAGTCAATAAATTCACTTGGGATATTTTTGTGTGTTAGACGTCCTTAAAGAATGTAAGTGCTATGGGTGACAAACCACTTTCAACATATTAGACTGCTAACAGCAGCACCACACCCACTATGCTGCCTTCTCTTTCTTCCATCCATGTCTGTAGCCCACACTGTATATTCACTCATCATTAGGGCTTGGGTAAGAATCTTCAGGGAATCTAGCTTTTACAATTTTGCTTCAAAGACTACCCATTCTTCCACCTAACAATGCTTCCTATGTTATGAATGTATTCCAATTTTAGCTTTTTAATTACAATGTATATAATCATTTTTCTTTCTTTAGGATAAACATGAAAGGCTATTTATTTTTCCAGTATTTGTGAACTATTAGATATTAGATTTTCATGTATGTGTCAATTAACCAATTTGTTGTGTGTGTGTGCTTGTGCATCTGTGTGTGTGTGTGTGTGTGTGTGTGTGTGTGTGTGTGCACATGGAAAGCAGAACTAGATGTCAGGTATCTTCCTCAAGCACGTAACACCTTTGATTTTTAAGACACAGTTTCTTACTAAACTAGAGTTGAAATGATTTACTAAACTACATTGAAAAACAAAACAAAACAAAACAACCAAACAAAAAACCCACCCAAGGCAACAACTCTTTCTGTCTTTTCATTCTAGACTCAGAAGCTCACACTGCGATGGCTGGGATTACAAACTCACATTGCCATGGCTGGGATTATAAAAATCACACTGTCATGGATGGAATTACAAACTCAAACTGCCATGGCTGGGATTATAAAATCATACTGCCATGATTGGGATTACAAACTCACACTGCCATGGCAGGTATTATAAAATCACACTGCCATGGATGGAATTACAAACTCACACTGCCATGGCGGGGATTATAAAATCATACTGCCATGGCTGGGATTACAAACTCACACTGCCATGGTTGGCTATTTATGTGGTTGCTATAGATACAGACTTAGTTTTAAATTTTTGTCAGACAGAATAGCTGTTAACCGAGCTATGCTTACAACCCCCAGCCTGTCTAAAATGTCAATGAATAAATGTTACTTATACTTTTCTATAGTTTATAAATCACAATAAATTGTTAATTTTTTATTTAATTTATTTGAAATTTCCAGTTCGGTTTAGTTGATGTGAAGACTGGAAAAATGAGAACAAAGTTAAAGAAGAAAGAAGGGAAATTTGGAGGAAGATTATAATAAGCAAAATGAAAAAAATGAAGGGATACAGACAAGAAAGGAAGGAAGAGTAAGAGAAAGAAAAAGAGGATATAATTGGCTAAATTACATTTGACTGTGATCCTAGGATGGCACTAAGAAAATAAGAATGTACTGATCAATTTGACATCCTTTCTGTTGTATCTGCATAGTTACCTCAGACCTTCTGTTATAGTAATAGAATTCAGTTAGCAATTCTTTGAAGAAAAACTCTTGACTACATTTTTTTGTTCTGTCTTCAAGGTATCCACACTGTCCTCTTGTTTAGCACCAAGACAGAACTCTGAATTAAAAATACAACTTCTTACAAACACTAGGCTCTGCACAATGGGGAAAGAAAACTAAGTATAAGCAAGAAAAGAGTCTACCACAATGAATATAAACCAACCCTGAACGTCAACTTCATGAATATTGATGATTCTTTATCACTTGGTGTAAAAGTCTCATCATCTGCAAAATGAAACATTCATATGCCTGATGACATATGTGAGATATATGTATATATATTATATATTTATGTGCATACCTGTGTGTATTTCCATATGTGCATATGTTATCTACAGATACATAAATAATATATCTTATTTTCAACAGAAACCATTATTTTATCACTGTAAACCTTCATTATCATCTTATTTATTATACATAATTTATTCTTTGTTTTGAAACTGTGATAAGTTTCTAGCTGATGAGACTCTTCATGCAGAAATTCATATTTTTATTATATTTACCACATAGTGAAAAAATATAATGGAGGACAGAATACACACTTACACACATACACTTATATTTAATTGCATATGTACATAATGTCTTTCTTCCAATTTTAAAGATCTCTTTAATTTTTTCATATGTTGCTTCTTTATAAAAGCATGAGATTCAGCCAAGTTGACAATACCTAAGAAAATGAAAGTTTATCTAATTAACTTAGGTGTTTGTTATAACATATTGAGTTATATGATGACACTGATTCCACTGACCTGAACTAATCTCCTTGCTCTTTTGATATTAAAATGTTATTAGGAAATCAGGCTTTTATGTTTTAATGAAAAGCTTAAATCTACCAAAACAATTGCACAAATAGCCAAAAATTTGCATGTTGAAAGATTCAAATAAAGACAAACAATAAAACAAAACACACCAGCTAAAAACAAGTGACTATAACACTGGCATCGAAAAGACCATTATCAAAATATAGTGAATCAGCTGAAGTTACATATTTTTCACACGTGTAGAAGAAAGGTAGTAGAGCACTTTCTGCTCTCTTATCCTCTTGCCATAGTGGGGTAAAGACGGTAGTAGTTCTGGGATTCCTGTATGTCTTCAAAACCCTGGTGGGACCACCTGCATTTTTACTTGTAAGAAATGCAGATTTCAACAGATTTTGCTAGTTTTCAGATTTCCATAGATCAGTTCTCAGTAAAAAATAAATATAAAACCTTTCTTATTCAGACAATTGAAGAGATATGGTATAATGAATAAATTCAACTATTGATATTAAAACTTCCTGATTTAATTCTAGTTTTTGGGGTCACCAATTACATTCACAAAATGAGTCATTATCTGAGCTCTAGGTTACCAATTATATTAGTAGTGTGAAGAGATGCCATTATGAACAAAATAATCATGAGCAATAAGCACAACCCAAACAGACATTTAGCAGATAATCCACACTTAGTTTGTTGATCATTCTTATTTCTTTTCATTGAAAGTAGCTGATAGATGCTATCAAATGACTTTTCTGGATTTCATTAAGATAATAGACATTAGTACTCTGGTTTTCTATTTTTTAATGTTTAATCAAATTTTGAATATTAGAATAAGCATGTCTGGCTCATAATATATATTTATACAATTTGATTGAATTTACATTTTCCCTTTATGGTTTTATTTATTTGTATATCAGCCTACCTGATAATAGCTACACTATTTATAGTTTTTTTTTTCTGATTTTGATGAAACTACATGGAGGACTCAGAATGAGTTTTTACACAAGCTCTTAAATTTTGTCAAAATGAATGGTAAGAATGAACATTATTTCCTTTAAAAGGCTTGTTAACATGACTTGGAAAAAACATGTGAGCCTTGGAATTTTTTCATAGGACTTCCAACTCAATTACTTAAGAAATCTTACAATATTCCGTTTATCTTTTCCATCCACCACAGCTTTTACAGTTAGCAACTTAAATAAGTATTTTCTTCTTTATCTGAGCTATTGAGTATATATAAACATTTTTACAATGTTCATTTATCCTTTAATATCTGAGGATTTCAGCATCATTTGCCTGTTTGACAGAACTCTTTCTCTAATACCATTAGTGTACTTTTTTCTCATTCCTTTTAAAATATGCTTGATTTTTTTTTAAAAAAGTTTTATTCCAATTTTCAGATAATTGCTTTCTAATTTTATCTAATGTTTTATTTTCCTTTAATTATTTTGTTTTGCCCATGTCTAAGTGTTTTGCTTTTTGCAGTATTACTAACTTTGGGATACAGTTTTTGTACTCTGGTATTCCTTTGTGGTATGATATGCAGCAATTAATTGGTAAGCTGACCTCCTCAGGTGATAACACCCTGCTATAAATTTAACTCCCAGTAAGAGGTTATGCTTTTGTTGTTTTTTAGTATAACATGCTTTCTAGTTTCTCTTGATTTCTTCTTTAAGTCATGAATTATTTCGAACAGGCTTACTATTGATATTCAAAGATAACTTCTGAAGTCTTTTGTAGGTGTACTCTTGTCCACTATACATAATTTCTAAGAATTTGGTATTTGAAAATGCACAGTTTATTAATTTAGTGCCCAAATACTTTTTTGTTCTAGGTTTTCTGCATATTTTTGAGATGTATACTTTTGTTGTTGGTTTAAATATTCTAGAATTCCAAATACATCATGTCACTTGGTTAGTCTCTACTGTTAGTGATTTTTTTATATTTGTTCTATAAATATTCATAATATGTTTCTAAATATCAGAAATATATAATTCAATATTTTTCATACCATATTTATTATTGCATTATCTCTTGTTCTCTTGGTAAATTAACCCTTTATCTTGATAAAATGAAATTTTCCTTTCACTCCTGTAATTTGCTCTGTAATTTTAAAATACAATCTTCCAATAACTGCATTTAAATTGGGATGCATATGTCAAGAGCTTGCCAAACATGCTGTTATTTCCTGTTTATACTTTCTTTTCTGCCTTATTTTAGGTCTTTTGAGCATTTTTATTCTTTCTGATTTACTATGCTCTCAGCTTATTCATTTTATCATAATATCAATGATAATTTTAAAACCAATACCATGCTTCAAATTAATTTCCTATTGTAATGTTGATATTGAAATTATAATGATAGAAACAGCCAGTTATGGTGAAGGAGGCCCATAATATCTTAGCACCAGAGGAGCTGAATTTTGATTAAACTGAGATGTAGGCTAGATTGGATGCCAAAGTGAATGTAAAACCAGCCTGATCTATATCATGAGACCTTGTTTCAAAACAACTGCAAAACCTAACAAAATAAACAAAAAAAATCCCAAAGTATTTATCATAATGTGATTCTGTTTTACCCTTCCTGATTTTTAAGGTGCAGCTTCCAAATACTATGTTTATATATGTAAAGTTATATGTAATAAATATGATAAAAGATTATTAAAACACAGACTGTGAAGATGATAGAGTTTCTAGTGGTGTCAACGAACCTTGAAGAGGCAAGACTGAAACTCGGTTCAGACTGACTTCATCAAACTTAGTCAAGACTTTAGAAAGTCTGATCCCAGTCAATTTATTTCCAGCAAATTTAAACACATCATAATCTGGAAAAAGTTTCCTGGTGTAACACAATCCTGGTGTATAAGGAGGTGAATTCATATTCTAACTCAACTCACAGTACATCCAGTTTCTCTCAAGAAAAGGGCTTCTAGAGATAGGCCAAGTATACTAATTTAAGAGCCTAAGGAAGTATCTGGCCTGCTCTAGGTCATACATTAGCATAATGGTCATTTGGGCTATTAGCCTGTAAGACCCCTGGAGTGGGGAGATTCTCAATCAAGTCTTGGGATAACAGGAACCCCCAGGAACTCACAAGAGACCAAGAGACTGCCCTGTCCTTGCTACAATCACAGGAGGTTTAATAACTGGAACCAGCGGGGGCTGAAACTCATATCTCACGCAGGGGTAGTGGAGTTCAACCTGAGAAGCTGGGAGAGGGGGTATTTTAGGGAGGAAACGAAACCACAACCCAAAGGGGGTAGGGAGGACAAATTCCAAAAAAAAAAAAAAAAAAACCAGTGATCATTGGAAAATTCTGAAAATACCAGTGATAATCACAAGAGGGTAACTCCCCATTTCTCAAGATTATTCTCAAGATTATAATACAACTTTATGGTCAGCTAGTTCCTGGAACAGAGTCACTGAACTGGCTAACCTATATTTTTGATTCTTCTTCCCCTGCTAGGTTTTTGGCTCTATTCTTCCTGGTAGGGGGGTCAGGATTTATCCGGGTCTCTCAAACCATCTCTGGCCCAAGTTCTGGGAACTTGGGAGAGCCTCTGGCTATACAGATAATATAAGAGTCTTTTAGAGTATTAGGTATCCCAGGCCCTGCAACATTGGGGAGGGTCATTTAGCTTACTAGCCACCTTTGGTCCTGGTTGTAGGAGCTTGATAAGGTTTGGCCCAATGGATAACACAATCAAGGGGCTAAATCACTTCTAAATCCCAGGTATCAGGGTGGAAGAACAGGTTTTTTTATCTTTCCCATTGGAAAGACAATCCTATGTGTTTAACATTCCTGGTCTCTCTTGAGATCTGTGAGCACAATGACATTCATGGTGTGCTCCCAAAAAGAATATATATAATTTATATGATATTTGCATACTTATCTATCATATATGCATATATATGTGGTATCCATATAGTTTATATATCATATATTATATGAATTACATACGATATATTAGATATGTCAATATATGAAATATTTTACATATATAATAAATATCATATGTGTGTATATATGTATTAATGTACTGAAACAAAATTAAAAATTCTATAATCAATGTCTAATTGTTCAGTTGGATCAAAACAAAAATGCCATAAATCCTGTCAAAGTCTTTAAAACATCATATTGACTCTAAAATTTATATGAAAATTTATAGTACACAAAAAATATGAATGTACATGTGCTGACACATCATATGATTCTCTAAATAAATATGACTATTAATGGTTTAATAAATGAGTGTTTTAATTAAAACAATTGAATTTTCAAAAATAACTTTCAATATCATTAATTAAAAAGAAATTTTATAATTTGAATATGGAAGAACAAGGTTGGAGTACATATACTGATTCTGTTAGTTGCCATTCAGAAATGTGATTTTATATATATATATATATATATATATATATAAAATCTGTCAAATATATTAGTGAAATATGATCTAGAAAGAAAATGAAGGACACATACATGAATACAAATGTATATTTTGAATGTATTATCAACTAAAATGCAACAGTACTTACATCCATGTATTGGAAATTCCAACAAATGGTAAGGTGAAATTTAGATATCCTAAATCAAACACAGTTTTTAAATAAATGACTTACACCAAAGCAATGTTTAATCAACTATCTCAGCAACTTGTGACCCAGTCACGTTGACCTTAAAAAATACACAATATGCAGTATAAGAGTAACAATTTCTTAGGACATGTAATAGAAGTTATGCTTTGGACATATGCCTACCATCGTTTACCTTGGGAGATGGTTTGTGGTGGATCAGATGTTCAGAAGTTCAAGGTTATCCTGGGGTATAAAGCATGTTTGATATCAGTATAACTATGAGGTCCTGATTCCAAAAAAAAAAAAAAAAAAACAGTAAAAGAATAACTGATAGACTTGATGAAAGAGCTCAGAAAAGTAACATGTTATTTTCTTTTTTAAAACATTTTTTCTTTTTTTAATATTCTTTTATTTTTCATTCAAAAATTTACACTTCCCTTCTCCCAGTCCCCTCTCACTCCCCCACTTCCCCTCCTCCCTCCTCCTGCTTCCTTAAGAGGGGGCAGGGTACTGTGGGAAGCCCAAGGCCTTCCCCCCTCCATCCTGGCCTAGAAAGTCATGCATCCATATAGACTAGGTTCCCAAAAGGCAATACATGCAGAAGAGATAGGTACCCAGTGCCATTATCATTGGCTTCTCAGTCACCCCCATTGGCAGCTACATTCAGCGATTCCTGTTTGATCACATGCTCATTCAGTCCTGGTCTAGCTGGATTTGGTGAGCTCCCATTAGATCAAGCACACTGTCTCAGCTGGTCAGCCGTTAAAGGCTAGGCTCACAACCAAAAATATATGTTATTTTATTTTTTAAAAATTTAGAAAATATTGAGTTCTAATGGAGGCTGTGGGTGTGGGATTGGGAGAGGGATTAGTGAGTGGTTGTGAAGTAGCTTTGAGAGTATGTAACACTTCACTACCTTCATTTTTATATTGGTTTTAAAACATACATACATACACACACATATGTACATATACATATATTGCAAATAAACATATAAAGCTTATATTTCTGTGATTTTAAAACACAGTTTCCTTGCACATCAGTAACAATGAAATTCATTCTGAATATGACATAGCTGCTGCACTCAGGATCTCATTGCAGTGAAGGTTATCTACACAAGGGCAGAAGCATGCACCATTACACATTCCTGGTCCAGGTGTATTTCGGCGTCTCCATAGCATCAGCTTTGAAAAGACAAAGAATGAACTGAAAGTCACTGCCATCTCGGAATCATGCAAGTCTGCTTTCCACAAGGTAACCCTCCCTGGTGTCATCTGTCTATTGCGATATAACTGTTTTCAACTTGGCACTGTTCTATCCCGATAATCTTTACTCCTCCTGGAATCTAGACTGAAGATGTAGGTTCATGGCTTATGTCTATCTCTTCAACTTTGAAAGATATTGAGGTAAATTGGATAGACCGACAGTCCTTAAAGATTTTCATGTCCCTGCAGAATGAAGCAGGACCCAGAGTACAGGAGACAGATACAAAGTAATGGCAGTTGCTTCTATACTGGCACATTCTAGGCATTAAATAATAATTACATGGATGAACAAAAATAACACTTTTTATTATTTGAGGGAATTTGATTTTGACTTGATAATATTACAAATTATTGAATAAAAGACATGGAAAAATTATGTCAAGGTAAATAGTTATAAAAGCAGTCATACATTTCTGACTTTAAACTGAGTGCAGGTATTTCTGATGAAAAATGTTATTTCTGTCACATATTTTTATGTTTCAAAATATTGAGGTTCAAACCATAATTTTCAAACATGGAAAGTGTCTTCCTCTCCCTACACAGAGCTAGACATGCCCATAGTATTTACAATTTTCATTTTAAGAAAGGTTACCATTAAAGCCCCCGTGCTGTCCTTGAACTCACCTTCTATATCACATAGACATTGAACCTGGGTACCCATATTTCTCAACTTCTTGAACAGCTATAGTTAGAGGCCTTTACCACCAGATGTTGAAAAGGTAACTACCAAACAAGAGCAAGTGACTTCACATAGAGTATTTATGATTCTTGTTTTCTTTTTTTTTCTCCAAAGTAATTCTTCTGCCTTACTTTAAGGAAGAAATCACAGAGGGATGAAATGTCTGGAGTCATTATTCTCATCTCTATGCTGTTTCCTATTATTTTATTTTAAATCAAATTTCAAAATTTTTGCAATAAACTGAATAACCATTTAATTTAATCCATTTTTATTAAAGTGTCAATTCACTTTTAACGCGAATTGACAATTTAGGTGATTATAAAAATTTTACTTTTCCACTGCTTGTGATCAAATATTTATTTCTATTTCTTAGAACATATACATGATTATTTAAAGGGGATATCATTTTAGTTATATCATTTTCTCCTCATCAATTCAAATGATAAAAATGATATTGTTGTTTATTTGATCACATTGTATGAATCATTGTCTGTTCTTCCTCTCCTGCCTAAGGCACCTTCTGATTGATTTAATAAAGAACAGAATGGCCAATAGCTAGGCAGGAGAGACCATTGGGTTTCCTGGGGAGAGAGAGGAACTTGCAACTCAAATGAGGAATCGGAGAAATGAGGATTCATCAAGACATGGAAGGAGATGGATATATAGTATGGAGAAGATGTGATAAGCCCCGTGGCAGAACACAAATTAATATAAATGGATTAATTTAAGATTTTTTTCCTTTTTTTTCCCTGTAGCTTTGGTGCTACTAGGCAACTTTTTTCCTTTTATTGATCCTACTTCTCTCACATCTCCTTGAAGTTGCCCTGTGCCTTTGCAGCCTCCCCACCAAATCAAAACCAAATTAAAACAAACAAACAAACAAACAAAACAACCAGAAACAAAAACAGAAAAAAAGAAAAATCTTTTTTATCTTTTTAATTTCAGCCAATTGAGCCACACAGTTTACTCTTTAGTCCATTCATCTTTACTTGCAAGTGTTCACTGCTGTGAGTCATTGGTCTTACTCCAGGCCTCTGTTTTCTGCTACAGCACCAAAAATTGGTTCTCGTTCATGCTCATCTTGGATACCCTCTTTTTGTCCTGTGTCATGGAGATCTGTAGGTTCACACCCTTCACATGCCCCAACAGTTCATAAAGGAGGTGGATGTTGGGGTGGGCCAACTCATAGCACTGATTCTGTGTGTGTATGATAGGTGGGTTGGTCAGCTCATTAACTTTCCTTCATTGTCACTACCTGGGGGAGCTCTCCAGCACTGTCTGGGTTAGTTCACCTAATGCTGCCTACGGAAATGAGTGGGACCTGTATTAATGCTCTAGGGCCCTCAGATCCAAGTCCCCCTCATTCATATCACCAGGGGCAACACGACTGTATTTCCCAGTCAAGGTGCAGTGCCTTCTCTTCTGATTGCTATAGGGGAAAAATAGGGTGTGAGGGGTGAGGAATACAGGGGCGGGGAGTTGGGGATCTGTTCTCATGCCTTCATGCCATCTGGCTTGGCTTAGTTGTGTCCCCGAACACAGGCTTCGCTCCTGTGTGTGCTCCCAAGGTAAGTAACTAGCCTAAGATAAGGCCAAGTTTTCACACTTAACAAGAAGTCTTGCTGGGTGGTGGTGGTGCATACCTTTAATCCCAGCACTTGAAAGGCAGAGGCAGGTGGATCTATGTGAGTTCAAAGAAACCCTGTCTCAAAAAACAAAAACATCAGCAGCAACAACAAAAAGTCTCTGTGTCATTTTTGTGAGCCAGTGGTCCAAATAATATACAGTTACAAGGTATTGCCACATACCCTAAGAAATATTAATTGCTAAGAATTCTCAAATCCTAAATAATCACTTAAGTAAGCATTCATAACTCTGTGGCTGATAAATCTAGCTCAAACTCTCTATTTCTTTGTTTTTTTTCTCTTGAAGTATCAAGATTTTGACTATACACATCTAGAGCTGTTTTTCCTGGGCATTATATAATAATGTTTTAAATAATAAAGAACTCAATAATCAAACAATATCTTCTTTCTAGGCTATCAAAACAGACTATTATTGTTCTTTATAAAGAGTACATCATATCTATACAGGCATACTTTTTAGAACCCTTTTTAAGTGATCAGTTTTATGCATGCAAAAGTTCTGTAAGAATGAATCTTAAAGATGTAGATATCATTAGTGTGAATCAGAACAGCAAATAACTTTTCTTTTTTTCGCAAATAACTTTTCGTATGCAATTTTTATCAAAGAAATCTTGGATTAAAAATTTACTATAAAGGAATTATTAATTGGTTAAATATCTATAGAATTTAATTTGATGATAAAGTGCAAGCATGTTCATGTGTTTTATACAAGTTGAAGCTGTATCCTGCAGTTTATCAGCCAAATTATATACAGTAAATTGAATTGATTTGCAGTTAAGTTTTCAGATATACTTCTTCTATTTCAATTCTGTGATCAAATAGGTATCATACTACAGAAGCTAAGAGCCTGGCTTTTAAAGAAGACAAGCAGGATTGTAACTATCTAAGGGACAGAGTGATTCAGTGTACTTGTTGAATTTAATAAGATTTTGCTGCTCTGTGGTGTAGTTCTCATATCTCTTAGGGACTGATCTGTAATAAAACTTATTTTATTAATATTAAGAATTGTGACCATACAACAAACTGAACGAACATGTTATGTGATTGTCAATACAATGTTCTATATTTATGTCCTATAAAATTCAAAGGAATTTGTATCCAGAATACTGAGCTATAAAGATTAACTGTTGAATAAGATTGGGAAGACAAACCAGAAATTGTCTACATAAGTAAAATAATCATATAGATATATGTGCTGTATTTTGAGTTTTTTATTTTGGCTGTTGTTATTTTTATCCCTTCTTGTATCTGTTGTGCACAAATTTTAAATGTTACATCATAAAACATATACCATCATCCATTCATGACCAATTTAGTAGCTAATAGATACCTGTGTTTCAGTAATATGTTAAAATGCAAATTAGGCAAAACTGTAATAATGCTTTGCTATTTTTGGTAATCTCTGTGTCATGAGAAGTTGGAAGCTTTGTCTCTAATACTCTCTTACTGACTATATGAGGTTTATGTAGTATGAAAGCAAAACTAAATGTTTGAGTGACCCCAAAACATAATTTTAGTCTAAAATTTAAAACGTAAAAAAATATAGTTTGGTAAAATTTAATGTCCAACTTTTATCTATAGAGAATGATTTTTTTCTCAAAAGATAGATATTGATGAACATGTATTTCCTACACTAGGAAATCTCTGATATCCTACTATTCCAGTACACAGAGCATCCCACAGTTAATGTTTGCCAATTTAACAAGCTATTGTAGGGAAGATAAAGTGGTAAAAGAAATAATAAAAGTTAAGTCTGATGAATAATAAACACCTGAAATGAGCATAGGAAAACCAACATCATGAGTGATTTAAAGGGATTAGTGCTAGAGTAAGCAAGAGACAGAAAGAGAGGAGAGGAAGGGAGGGAGGGAGGGAGGGAGAAAGAGAGGGAGCTCATTTGGTTTGCATTGGATTCACATGATGATATCATTGTATAGCTTCTGTTTTGACTTTTATTTGTGTTTGGAACCCTGATCAGGACATAGTTTCTCTACATTTCTTTGGATAGCCCCAGTAACATAACATACTCTAATTCCATTGAACACTGAAGACTTAGTGATATTTTTACTGTTCTCATTTCATCTTTCTTTTTAAAGGAGTCCCTTGCTAGTAGTTTTCTCCACAGTTGGTCCAGCTTGGAGCCCTGAAATTTGTGTGAAAATGAGCAGAAAGAGGAGAAAATGGATTGCGAAATTCTATCACTTTTCTCATGGTTAATTTGAAGCAGCACCAATAATTATTGAAAAACAAACCAATGTGATTATGTCAGTAGTAACCACAGTAGACAGGCCAGACAGCACCAGACATATGAGCACCAAGTAGCTAAAGCAGCTACTGAGACCAGCAAAGGTAAAGTTTACAAGTTCAGTAGATAGTGTGACAGAACGATAAAGAATGGGGAGGCTTAAGAGAGAAACCAAGAGAGTTAGAGAAACAACTATGGGCTATGCTGTATACTGTCATTTGCATTTACAATTTACAATCCTCGAATGACATTGTTGCATGTGTATCTCATTTATTATTTCTTTCTACATACACTTCAATATTATTCTTGGTGTGTTTGATAAGTTCAAAATCGAGGTGTGCAAATTAATATGTTTGGTTATATTCCAAAAGTGCGCCATCATTTTGCTAAGGGCTCTTGGGTCACCATATAGAATGATGCTCCCCAAGAAGGTGCCTGATCTAGCCTTGTCCCATATTCACATTGATGAATATCTTGATCATCACCATAGAAATTTCGTCCGATGGATGGAGATAGAGCAGAGACCCACATTCACATCAGAGCAATGGACTGAGCTCCCAAGGTCCAGTTGAAGAGTAGAAGGTGGGAGAAGATGAGCAAGGAAGTCAGAACCGGGAGAGGCTGGTCCACCAACTGAGACAGTGTGCCTGATCTAATGGGAGCTCACCAAATCCAGCTGGACCAGGACTGAATGAGCATATGATCAAACTGGAATCGCTGAATGTGGCTGTCAATGGGGACTGACTAAGAAGCCAATGATAATGGCACTGGGTACCTATCTCTTTTGCATGCATTAGCTTTTTGGGAATCTAGTCTATATGGATGCACACCTTCCTAGGCCTGGATGGAGGGGGGAGGGCCTTGGGCTTCCCATAGGGAAGGGTACCCTGCCCCCTCTTAAGGAAGCAGGGGGAGGGAGGAGGGTTAATGGAGGAGCGGGAGAGGACTGGGAGAAGGGGAGGAAGTGTAAATTTTTTGAATGAAAAATAAAAGAATATAAAAAGAAGAATGATGCTCCGCCTTTCCCACCTCTATATTAATTATACCATATCAAAGTTGTTAGTCATGGTAGTGGCTCTTGGCTTATTCACTATCTAGTCCACATCATATAGGCAATCATTGGCTTAACACTTAAGATCAGGTAAGAAGGATTAATTCTGAGAGGGAATGATCAGTGGGACCAGAAAATTAGGGTACCTTTTCGACAGTCATGTTTTGTCATACCTTAAGAACAATTTCTGACAAAATCAAGCACTATGGGATTCCAAATTTTGTGATTTAAAATTTACATAATATTCAACAAGATCTGAGCCAGTCACCATACTGTTCACCCCGGCTTTCCTGAATGTCAGTGCAATATATGCGGCTGCATCTGCAGTGCCTTTATTGCCCAAACACTCTAGTGCTCATCTGAGATGCATTTTTCATGGTGCTCCTTGGTACCGAGCATTTCCCATTCTCATTTCAAAGCTTCAATTTCTAACTGTATCTCCAGATAACTGCTTGCCAATTTTTAAGAATCACCTCACCCGTCAGCCTAACAAAAATACATTGTGATATTCATAAGCCAGTTATGTCATGTACTACTCTGGGTCAGTTACTTTTGTAATGACTTCCAATAATTCCAATAATTTATTTTAAAGGGGTGTTGTTATTTTAAAAATCAACACATATCCTTAAACCAGTTGTCTCCATCCTGATTACAGAAAAAAATGTTTTTCCAACTTTCCATTAAAGAATAGATGACTGAATTTGTTAGCATTGCCCTGAAAGACAAATATTTCATTTAGAGCGTCCTTGTAACATGAATGATGCAAACCCAGAGACAGATATTGGGGTTCAACCTGAATATCAGAAAAGGCTCTTACCTCTACCTCAGACCGATAACGGGTGATCCTGCCTCCAGGAATCCTCTTATGGAGACTGAGAGTGAAAGCTGTCTCCTCTTGTTTTACATTCCTCTCTAGGGCTGGATTATAGTCATGCACCACCACTGCTCAGCCCCTATTGCTAACTAGTGTGGCTGCTGGGATTAAAGGTGTGTGCCATCAGCACCTGGTCTTTATGGTTGACTAGTGTGACTGTTATGCATTCTGATCTTCAGGCAAAATAATTTATTAAAATAAAAATGAAATATCACTACATATCCCCACTAACTTTTTCCCCTTTATAAGGCTGACTATTCTATAATTTTAAAAAATTTTTTGCGATAACCACTTAACACTTTGCCTTGTCCTGTCATCTAAACTTTTATGCTGTGGCTCTCAAATTAAGGTATAATTCATGAAAAAGAGATATGATATGTATTCCATTGCTGTAAAAAATAAATTTAAAATGATTTAATACTAGTTTTCAAATCCTCAATCTGATGCTTTTGAATTTATTGTGAATATCCTTAATGTTAACCTCTCAACTCTGTTTTTTTCTTGTTGGTTTTGTTTTTGTTTTCCTTAATCCTTAATCATTGTGAAGCTACAGTACATAACTATAAATGTCAGCAGAACTAACAGAAATATTTTCTTATAGTTCTCACAATATTTTATGTAAAATATTACCTAAAGTCCCTTTTCTGCTATTTTTATTTGCATATTCTGTCACAGAACACAGATGGACGTTGGATATACAGGTAGATTGATTATAAAAGCTCAGTGGAGATACACCTTTAAGTTTTTCTTCTATTTTTCAATATACCTTAAACTGAAAAGCTAGAGGTAATAAGATAATTTGAGAAAAGAAACTTGGCAATGGTAGGAACTCAGGAGGCATAGAAAGATCACTGCTCGCTATGTCCATGGTCCAGCTGTTTTAGCCCGCGATATGAATTGCTCTTGCACTTTCACTGTCTGAAGGCTGGGAAAGAAAGGGGGAAAAGGAAACATGGAATCTTAAACAATTATAGTTGTAGTAATTACAAATAGGGATTTACATTTTAAATGTTTCTCTTATGTTTTCAATGCAAATAAATCTAAATGGTTATACGTACTCTTTTTTGTCAGCCAAGTACACAGAATAATATTTGGAAAACATCTTGAAATAATTCTCCCTATGAAGTAAGAGGAAAAAGTGGCCACTGTAAAGGGACAATTTGAAATTATTTCTGTACAAAAGAATTACACATTTAATACTATTTGTTGTTTAGATTGATAACTTTTCAACATGGAAAATAAAGTTAACAGAACTTGGGGATTTTATATGGTAAGAACTATAGTTTCTTAAAACAATGCTTTGTGAGGGATTTCTTAATCTTTCTGACCATATGAGGAAACCACTTCTCTTTTACTCTCTCCCTCTCTCTATATACACACTTCCATTGGAGTCAACACATAAGACTATTGAGACCCTACTTATTTTGAAACCAATTTGGGTTATTCAAAAATTAAAGGCTTCCATCAACCCAAGATAAGGCACTTCTAGGTAAGGTTAGTTGAAGCAGTTTCAGGAGAGAGTGGGGAAAAATAAGGTCAGTGTTGCAAATTATATAATAGAGCCCAGAACTCAAGCATATGCAGTTTCATATTTAGCACCTCTCCAAAAGAGCATTTTTATAATAGAACTGCTTTATATTTAGATCTGTATCATCCTTGGATGGCTTGTCTTCTTCCAATTCTCTGAGGACATTCTCAAAATAATAGTGACAGAAAAGCCTCAGCCTGCTTTGGAGGTAAAAGTCCTTTGTGTACAAAGCCACTGCTGCAGCTTGTCCATCCTCAGTAGACATTCATCATGACTGTTTCTAACGTGCCTTTTCAATTCAACTTTTAAAGTGAAATCTCAAGTAGATAAGAATAAATGCAATTTCTATGAATTTGAAACTAGCTCTGCTTGCTTATTCTTCTCTGAATGCTTGCTTCATAGTTAGTGCTCAGTGTATGTATTTGTTGAATAAACAGGAGAATTGTGTACTGACCAAGCTTTGGTTTCCTTTACATTGGCATTATATTAACTACAATGAATTGATCGACATTCTTTTGTTTTATCTTTTATAACCTCATTGGATGTTTTTTGTTGTCTCTTTCTGGATCCAGGCTCCAAACACAATAACATGGGAGGGTTAGATTTCAGTCAGTAAAACAACCTAAACGGATGACCAGTATAAATAGGCTAGTCATTGCCAAGTAGTGGTATTAAACTGAAAATTATTTAAGCATCTGAAAAGAATAAATATGACTATTTAGTTGACCTCTGTTTTCAGTGTGAATTTTATTTACATATTTATTTATTTGTAGTAGAGATGAATGTGGTAGCCTACATGTGGATGTGACAAGACAGGTTAAACCATTCTTTCCTCCATGTGGGTCCCAAAGATTGAGCTCTGGCTATTAGGTTTAGTGGTAAGTGCTTTAACCAAATGAGTCATCTCACCAGTCCTTCCTTGTGAGATTCAATATGAAAAAAGTATGCATATGACTATATTTGTGTGATTCAAATGTATTTACAGATTATAACTGAATTGTCAATTCTTTTTTATTACTGATATGTTCTATATTTGTCTTTTTATTGAAAACATAGTCCTTTCTCATATAATATATCCTGATTATAGTTTACCCTCCCTCTAATTCTCAAATCCTCCCCACCTTCCATCTCCTCCAGATTCAGTCCCTTTTGTTCCTTAGAAAATAGTGGTTTCTAAGATATAACAACCAAACATGACAAATTAACTTAAAATATGATAAGATGAAACAAAGACTATCATCGCAACCCAGCAGGAGTTAAAGAGTCCCCAAAACAGACACAAGAGTCAGAGTACCACTTGTTCTCACAGTCAGGAGTCCCCTAAAAATACTAAGAAAGAGCTTTAATATATACAGTACACAGTGGTCTTTGTGAAGACCTGTGTATGCACTGTGCCTGCTGGCTCAGTGGTTAAGAGCTCATATACCTGTTTCTTAGTCAATTCAGAGGGCATTATTTTCTAGGTGCCCCATATCCCTGCTGACTCTGACAATCTCCACTTGATTCCCTGAGCTCTGAGAAAAGGGATTTGATAGAGAACTTTCATGTAGATTCTCTCTCTCCATGTAATGTCTGGCTATGGGTCTCTGATAGGACATCTGTTCCCATTTGCTGCCAGAGGAAGCCTCTCTGATGATGACTGAATAAGGGATTGATCTGAGGGTATAGCAGAATATCATTATTAGTCAGTTTATTGATAATATACCTTTTTTACCAGTAGTATTTGACTTTACCCCAGGTCTCTAGGCTATCTAGTCCTTGGTTCTAGGTTATCCTAGGAGTATCTGGTATTGCTCCCTTGTCTTGAAGTGAGAATTAAGTCAAATCAGGTATTTGTTGGCTACTCCCACAAGTTCTGTGGACAGATTCAACGTCAAAGTTTTGTTGTCCACATATCTCGTTCATTAGACTGAAAAATACCCTCCCACATCAAAGGCACCAGAAGATAGGGTGAAGGTTCCAGGTAGGTACCAGTTCAACTTCTGACTTATCTGTGTTCATTGAGTTGTGTGAGTATGACCTCAACAATGGGGCCCCAGCATCAGTTTGTGGAGAACAAACCTTTGTCTTAGCAACAGCCTAGGTTTTTTTGGTGATTTCCATGGGACCTCAATGGCCAACAACTCAATAGATTGTGCATCCCAGTTCCACAACTAGCAGCCTTGAGTGGCAACAACAGATAATCAGCTAAGACTCCATATTCCCATTACTAGAAGTCCTCACTAGGACCACATTCATCAGTTCCCCCACACTAGATTTACATGTCACTCCTCCTAAAGTCCCCCAAGTCCCTCACTTTCAGCTCTCTCTTCCCATACTCTCTCCTTCCACCCTCATCTTTTCTCCTAGTTAAACTTCCAACTCCTATCCCCACTTGCTCCAAGTTTGCCCATAAAATCTATTCTATTTTCCCCTTCCAGGGAGATCCATAAGCCCCATCACACCCCTTCTCTTTCTTTAATCCCACTGGGTCTGCAGATTGTAGTTTTGTTATCATTTTTCTAGTTCCTGCAAAAAAAAATGCCATTTAAAAAAAGAAATCTGAGTATTAATCCATTGTGTAAATGTACCACATTTTGTTAATACGTTCTTCTATTGAAAAACATCTAGGTTGTTTCCAATTTCTGGCTATTATGAATAAAGACACAAAGAACATCATTTATCAAAAGGAATGAAAGCTCATTTCTCACTTTTAGGGCAATGTGTCATTCTACTAATTTATTTACTGGCATGGCAGGTAGATAATAAAATTATGCTACATATTTGTTTCACTAAATGTAGGAAAATAACTTGGAAAAAATTAACATTCCTCACAGGAAGTGCTCTCTACCATTGATGGAGAGATGGCTTAGTGGTTAAACACATACATTCCTGTTAGAGCAGGCAGGAGTTTGATTCTCATCAACTATACCAGATGGCTCACACCCATCTGTAACTCTCATTCCAGTGGAATCCAATGAGATTAGATTAGATTCCTCTGGTCTCTGCTTGCATCTGCACTCATATACATACATACATACATACACACACACACACACACACACACACGCACGCACACACACACACACTTAAGTAAGAAATAAATATTTAAAACAGAATTTGTCACTTAATGAGATTAGTAAGGAAATCAATTCACCTTTATAAAAGTTATTCGTGAATCCATAGCAGGCAACATAGCAAATGGGGAGACATTCAAAGATGTCCTTTTAAGATTTGCCTAAGAAAAATAGAGGGTCAGCTCTACCACCCTTATTTCTATGGAACATAGTATTTATAAGTCCTAGTCAGAGAAACCGAACACAAAAAGAACAAATAAACATGAAGGTTGGAAAGAAAGAAATTGAAGCAATCCTATTTAATGTGATAATGCATAAAGAAAATTATAAAAACTCCACAAAACTGTTAGAAGTAATAAGTTAGTAGAAAATATAAAATAGGTATACAATACCAAATAGTTATACAGTTCATAAGAAAGAAAGTGAAGAATACACAAATAATTGGAACAATATTCCAGACTTCTAGGTTGAAAAAATAAATATTATTAAAATGGTGATATTATTTTAAGTGACATACAGAGTCAATACTATGTCACTGAACTTCAATGGAATCATTCACAGAAATGTAAATTATAGTAATCTGAACAATTTTTCAAATCACAAACACCAAAACATACACTGGAATTTTGCACACAAATAATAAAACTAGAGGTATCACACTGCCATCCTCAATCAATAAAACAGATATAAAGTAATTGGAAGAGCATGGAAAAGCAAGAAAAATAAACACCTAGAATAATGGAACAAGAAGGAGAACATAGAAAAAACATCCATGCATTTAGAGATGTCTGACTTTTGGCAAAGATTGCAAAACCATAGTGGATAAGAAAGTTTCCTCCAACAATTTTTATTGGGGAAATTAGATATTTATATGTTGTTAGATCATATTAAATTTTACATGACCATATGAAAATCAACTAAAATGTCTCCAAACTTTAAATATAATACCAGAAAGTAAAAACTTTGTAGAAAGGGCTAAGAGCAAAACCCACATCATTTGACTGGGCAGTGGTCTTTTGAAATGATGAAATAGCACATACACATTTTAAAAATAGAGATTAATTTGTACAGCAAACAAAATGGCTTTATCATAGCCAAGGAAAGAATCAAAGCAGTGAAGCAAACAGCAAATATGAATAAAACTATTTATTAACTATTTAATCATGTGGTAAGAGTTTAATTACCTAAACTTACACAGACATTAGGGAAATGTTGATCAAAACCAGGGAAATTATCACCTCTCTTCTAGTAGAAGAGTTGTTCTTTTAAAAAAGACAGGAGATAATGTTAACATTAGGAAGAACCAAGAGTCTTTCTGAGCTGTTGTTAAGCCTATAAATGAGTAATTATTAAGGACAATGTGAGATTCACAAAAAATTTTAATATTATTCAAAGAATGCTCAGTCATACCACAAGGACACTTGTTCAATTTGTTTGTAGCAGCCTTATTTGTACTAGCCAGAACCTGGAATGAACCTATATGTCCCTTAACTGAAGAATGGATAAACAAAACGTGGTACATTTACACAATGGAGTATTACTTTGCTGTTAAAATCAATGACATCATGAAATTTTCAGGCAAATGGAACTAGAAAAAAAAATCATCCTGACTGAGGTACCCCAGACTCAGAAAGACAATCATGATATTTACTCACTCTTAAGTGGGTATTAGCTTTAAAAGAAAGAATAAGTATGCCACAACTCACAGACCCAGAAAGATTAGATAGCAAGGAGGATTCAAGAGGCTATTCCTGGATCTCTCTGAGTAGGGGAAATTAGAAGAGATTTCCCGAGTGAACTGTGGGCAGGTGGGGATGGGAACACGAGCAAACAGTTTGAGGCTGGGGAGAATACTGAAGACAACTACTGGAAACGGGGGGTGAGGCAAAAATCTGAATGGAAATCTCCCTGGAACGTACAAGAATTATTCCAGCTAAGACTCTTAGCAATAGCAGATATGTAGTCTGAACTGGTCATCTTCTGTAACCAGGCAAAACTTCAAGTGGAGAGAATAATATACCAACCCGCCACATAACCTTTGACCTATAGTCTGTTCAACTGATGGGATGGGATGGGACAAGGGTGTCCTAGAGATTGACGGAGTGGCCAGCCAATGACTAGTCTAGCCTAAAACCCATACTAGGAGAGTAAGCACAATCATGACACCACCTGGAGGATCAGAACCCACAGGCTGGATGACCCAGAGACCTAGGATAGAACCGAACATGACTAGAGGGGGAAAAGGTCAATGTAATGATGCCTAATGATATTTTGCTATACTAATTGATTGAGGCCTAGCCCAGTTGTCATCAGAGAGGCTTCATTCAGCAACGGATGGAAACAAACGCAGACACACAAACAGTAGGGTTAGGAAGAACAGGGGAATCCTGCATAACAGAGGTAGAAAGAATTTTAGGATCCATAGGGATCAAGAATACCACAAGAAAACCCACAAAGTCAACTAAACTGGGTGCATAGGAGATCAAAGACACTGAACTGACAACTGGTCAGTCAGCACGGAATTGACTAGGCACTCAGCCTATATGTTACACTTGTTTAAATTGGTCCTCTTGTGGGACTCCTCACAGTGGGAGCAGAGGCTGTCTCTGACTCTTTTATGAGATTTTTGGGACCTTAATCCTCATATTAGGTCACTTTGTCTACTCTTACTGCATAAACAGGTACTTTGTCTCACTATAACTTAATATGCCATGTTTTGTTGATATCTGTGGGAGATCTACCTTGAGGAGTGGATTGGGGTTGGGGCAAAAGGGGTATGGGATAAAGACTAGGAGGAGAGGAGGGATACGAAACTGTGACTGGGATAAAAAATGAATAAATAATTACATAATTAAAAATGTAGTTATCATGTATTCTACCCACACTACATGTATATCAGCACAATTGAAATTGACATACAGAACACACAGTAACACTCCTGTTTATCACTTCACTAGTCACAGAAACTAGTATCTGGCACCAACACTAAGAGGATGCAATGGATGAAGAAAATGTGTGCACATGTGAAATAGAGTACTATTCAGTGACACACAATAAAAGAGGAAATATTTTTGCTCACCACTTGTTTCATTTCTTATATTTTGAGTTTAGATCTCAAAAGTAAATGCTGCTTAAAAGAGGGTCTCCTGTGCTTCTTCTGTAATTCTTTATTAGCCACTTTGTATTCCATTTCAAAGATCACAGGGCAAAAAACATTAACCCTTGAATTTTCTGTGCAATGCTTGGTCACATTATTAGTTAAAATTCAATGAATGGAGTATTTACTAACACTGGGAAATGGACCCCTTCTTAGTGATAGTGTACAGATGTTACTGATTAGACATAGAAGGTCCGACTGAACTTCATGTGTTAGGGCAAGGCTATAAGCTGGTTGGTTTTGTGTTTATGTATCAGACTTAATCAATGGTTGAATGCTTTAAAAGATTTATAGTATGATGGCACTCAGGGGAGTTGGTAAAATGTGTGGTATATGTAACTGAAGGAATGTTAGTCACTGGAGGCTTATACTTGGCAAAGTTTATCTTTTCTGAGTTTGTCCTGTTGATGGTTTCTCTATTTTATGTCCACTATGCTGTTGCCTGAACTGCTCCACTGTTTTCTCCTGGCAGTGATGGACTGAGAGCTCCAAATCCATGAAAAAAATAAGTATTTTATCCCTTAAGTTGTTCTGATCAATTATTTGGTCACAGAACTAACAGAAGTAACTAATAAAACTATGCAAAGCAGAGTTGCATATTTTGATTTTCTATATTTTCCTATTTATGTCTAAATTGATCTTTTAAAATCTAGATAAAATGTTCAAAGCAATACAAAAATGATGTATGCATTTGTACATCTTAAATAATTTCTTCACATAAGGAAAACTGTGTTTATTTGTGTTTTGCCTTTCTGATATACTATTTGATTCAGAATCCTATTAATGAATGCTTGTTCAATAAATAGCAAATAAAAACCTGTTGACTATGCTTTCAAATATATTTTGAAATATTTGATAGTTTATTTAATAGTTTAATAAAGAAGTTGGAAATTATCCTGATAAAATTGCAATGTTTGAGCTGAGAGCAAAATGAGTGACAAAAGTCAGATTTATCTCAAGTGGGAAAACTATTATTTTCTTTGCATCTAGAAAACTCTTTCACTGTAAAAGAAACCCATAACTAATGATCATCAAGGCTTAATTTATTTTTACTCATTAGTAATACCTATAAAGTATATTTCTCACAGTTTATAACTTACTTCATCTGAGATGATTCTAGTGAATATATTATTCAATGGGAAGTCATTTATTCCATTGAGCATTTTTCAATAACTAAATTACTCATGAATCTTCCTAATAGGAAACAAAAACTGTTGGTAAACTTAGCCTCAGGGCTCAAGTTTCTCTGGCAAACACAACTTAGGGTGATTGTTGGTAAGACTTAATCATCATTTTCCAAGAAAAATGCCTTGTGATTGGGCAAGTCCTTGATTGCTCTCCATTATGGATTTTGGAATCGTTTCTTCAATTATTTTTTTTCTTTAGTCAATAACGAATCCTTGCTTTTACTAAAGCAAAACCGTTGCACATTGTTATTCATACGTATAAATCATTGTGTTATTTTCACAGTCCCTGATGAAGCTTTCGACATATTTTGAATTCCATGTGTTTGAATTATTGTCAAGAACTTCACCCACAAAGCATTCAGTTATCAAAGTAGCTAGGGGGAAAATTTCCCCCCATATGACAGTTTGCATTGCATCTAGCTTAGTCATAAGAATGTACCTGAACAGTCTTCAAATCACTATTCAGCATCCTAATAATTGAACTTTAGCATTAGGTCACAGTGTAAAAGGACTATTTATGCTGTTTAATTGTCTACCAATATTTAATATTATACTCTAAAAAGTGCTGTGTAAATAGTACAAAAGTTTTAAGATTAAGATGACCATATTTTGACAATATAAAAATTCTGTATATTAACATTCATTGTCTGAATGTTATTTGAGAATTACTCATTTGACTCTAAATTATTTGGCTGTAAAGGTCATTTTTTCTCCAAAGACATTTTGAAATGAGCAGACAGTTCCAACATTAGCTATGATATCTTCCAGTAATATTCCATCTGTGTCCCATGGCTTTGTATGAGTAGGGTTAATTTTCAATATAGCTCAGTATGTGATAATAAACATACTTAAATAAAAATGAGATTTTCTTTGGGGAATAAAAGTATGCATGATAAAGCCTGATTTCTGTAGAGGACATATCTTACTGCAATATCAAAAGGATGGATACACCTGTAAGACGTAACTGTATACATCATAGGTGGCAGTCAGGAATGAGTTAAATACCTGCCATTCTACATTCCCAAATCTCTTAGTTTATTTACTTAAAATCAATTGTTTCATTTCAACAGTTTACTTAACTACACATCATTTAAAATTGTTAAGTGTGAAATTATTTTAAATACATAGGATACAAGAACAGACAAAAAGCTATGAATAAATAAAACCAAGGGAGTAGAAAGTCTAAAGAGGAGAAGCAGAAGGGAAAACTGCAATGCAAATGTAAAATAAAAAATAAAATTTTAAAAAGTTATAGGGTGAAGGATTTTGGAGAAAACACAAAGACTTTTTAAATGCTTTTTAATGTATTCATTTCATGGTAGTTAATTTAAGGCAAATATATGTCTATTTTTGCCTATAGCTCTATGATATATTACCTCATTCTTTTTGTTTTTTGTTTCTTCTGGTTCTCTAATATGGAATTTGTCAGTCTTCATAGCGTAGTAAGCTAATTTGAATAATGAATACTGGTATTCTAGATAATTGATTTAAAGAATCTCATAGTAATCTACTTTAAATTTAAAAAATGGATCAACAAAGAAATTTCAGTTGTTAATACCAGACTTTCTTAGAAAATTGTGATGGAGATCTGAAGTAAAATCATGGTTATATATTTGGCCGTGTCTGATAAGGAACAATGAAACGAGGAATGACTCCAGAAAAGACGTGGTCCAAGCACAACCTAGAAACTAGGAGAGTAAAGAAAATCTTTGGCACATTTAACTAATTAATTAAAAATTAATTTCACCATGAATAATAGAGTTTAAAATAGCTTTGGATTGACTTATTCCTGTGAATAACACCTTTAAATTTCTAAAGATAATAGTTAGTCAGTCACCTATCTAAGATGGGGCACTTGTCAAATGACTAAAGAGAAAAAATAGAATCACAAGAGGGGCTTACTAAAGTCACCCTATGAGCTGTTTTAAGAGGCCGCTTGTTCGTTCCTGGCTGCTCAGCCCGGAAATAATCACACGGAAACCATAGTTTTTGCAACACTGTTTGGCCAATAGCTTAAGTGTATTTTTGGCTAACTCATATGTTAAATTAACCCATCTCCATTAATTTGTGTATCGCCATGAGGCTTTGGCTTGTGTGGGGCAGGGCACACAGGCTTCTCTCTGACTCTGCTTCCTTTCTCCCAGCATTCAGTTTAGTTTTCCCCTCTGTTCTGCTCTTCTCTTCTATAGGCTCAAAGCAGTTTCTTTATTCACTAATGGTATTCACAGCATACAGAGGGATATCCCAGGGTGGGAATCATGCTGGGAAATTAATTATGGATGCAATTTTAATACTTCCTCCTGACTAGAAAAATCTTAAAATAAGGCACTGTTTGGATAGAATGTTTCCACAAGAAATATCTGCCTGAACAGATCTCCAAGGTGAGAATTTTAAGAACATTAACATTAGTGTATCTAATCAATGTCTCAAGGATCAGGAAAAAGGATAAGAATGCTTCTGTTGTCCAAGCCTGACATCTTCTCTACTATCTTGATTTTTACCTGGAAATAAAGACTACTCCAAAACTAAAGAGTTACACAGAGAAGTAATTTAAATAGTTATCTGAAAACATGCATAACATAGCTCAAGGTGAGATTCCATTTTGTTGGTAAACAACTGTTTCCCACCTTAGGTGCCTGAAGCATTTGTGTACAGTTTTTCAATCATTTCTTTTATTCTTTGTGAACATAGAAGACATGTTTTTAGAATTTCACCTTTGTGTACTCTACAAGTATATAAATACATATGCCTGGAATAACAGTTAATGAAAAAAGAGATCACTAATTTGAAGATGATCAAGAAAGTCTGGATACAGAGTAGGGGTTAGAAGAAGAAAAAGGAAAGGGAAAAAAAGAATAATAGTCTCAAATCTCAAAATTTACAGTATCATTGGAATAGACAGATGCATGATTCATTGTTCAAAATACTAAACAAAACCAAATAGTTAAAGGGACTTTCCTTTAAAATTATTAATTTAATATTTGTCATATATAATAAGAAAAAGTATATGCTTGCTCCATTCTCATTGGGATCTAAATGTCAGGATAAGACCTAGTTCTTCTTATTAACTTAAATTAGTTAAAACTGTGTTATGAATTTGAATTATTAAATAATTAAACCTACTTAGAGTTCTGAAGAAGACCATGCTGGATAGTTAATTGATGTGTATTCCTACTTACAGCTTTGTGAAACTTTCTCTTTAAATACCCACATTAAAATGACTCTAATGCTATAATAAATTTTGTTACTGTTTTAATAATTGGAGAAAACTGTTGCTGGAGTCCAACTTGGAAAATAAATTATAATAATTGTGTGATGGACCATTACATAAACACAATTATTTGCTAGTTTCCATCTGTATAGTTTGGGTTGGAAATTTAATCAATGCTTCTAGATATTTGAAAGTTAGCAATAAAGATCTCTTATCATCTAACTGTGAGTTACAAAGGACCAGTATTGAGGATGTAAGATAGCTGTTCCCAGAATCTTCAGGGAAGCTAAAATAGAAACCTGCTAGTCTTAGAAGAATTTTATTTATTTATAGGTCAGTAAATGCAGCAGATATTACCCCATTTATAGATGCTTCACAGTATTTGATATTCAGCTATATACTTTTCATTATTCCTTATAATTATTATTTCATTATCTATAGGTAGTTGTTTTTAAATATATAATACTTTTAGTAACTTAGTTTAAACACAAATCAAATGATGTGGAGACACAATGAATCTCCTTATGAAAGTCTCTTTATCCAAGTTTTATGCCAGGAAGTTTTTATCAAGAGATTGTACTCCAACTTTGGGTAACCTACTGTATTACTGACTGTACCAAAGGTTTGATTTTTTTTAATGCTAAATAAGACTTATTTCGGAGTGAAGAACAGCTAATGAGGACACACTGTTATATCAGTCTACTTTTATAACAAATTCTTATTTTTATCTAACTATATATTTGTATTCTGTTGTTTTTTCACTCTTTACTTTAAATATTTTTATGACTATTATTACTAAAAGTAGACAATGCTACATTCATTTAGTAATAACTTACCATCAGATGATAGACAACATAAAATATGTACACAAAATATATAAATGTATATGTCTATAATTATTAGGATAGATTAATTTTTATATAATTTCAAAATTGAAAATAAACTTTGGTAAATTATTGGCTAGATTTTAATAGAGAAATAAGTATAGAATGGCCCCTCAACTGAAATTTTCTTTTCTTCATTTTTTACTCTCAATCTTGATATTCTATTTTAATTACCCAAGATCACTGAAAGTAGGTGACACCACTTCTTAATTACAATAAGGCAGTCAAAAGTAGCCTAACATCTGGAAACAATGTGTGAGTCACTTCTTTTCATCTTATCAGTGAGGCACATTCCATAAACAGTAGCATGATAACTGTGAGAATTATGATGATACATGCTTTTATTCCCAGTACTCTGGAGTCACAGACATATAGATTTCTGTGAGTTTGAGGGCAAACTGGCCTACCTAGTAAGTGATGCCCTTGTGTACATGGGTATGTGGTCATACACTAAAGCATGGGCATCCTAATACGACTATTTATCTGATGCATATTGGCCTCCCTTACCTCATCAGTCTTAAACTGCCAAAGCTCATCCTCTAAGGGTGGATTTTTGTAATCTCCTCTCTCATCTTTACTGGTATTTTGACTGGTTTGATCATGTGTAGGTTTTGTGTTGTAAATCTGGCCAAGACTCTGCGACTGGGGAGACTATTGACCCCAGGGGAGAACCTATTGTTATTACTATGATGATGATGACGATGATGATGAAGATGATGAAGATAATAACAGATATGTAAATTGACATCGTATAAAACTACCTTCTCAATACCTGTCTCTGGATACATAGACTAGTACATTTATCAACCTTTATTAAAGAAGCAAAAAACCCAGATGGTCACTGTGTAGATGACTAACTGGATTTCCCAACCCATAAATAGACATCTATAGCAATCCCCTTCTCTACGTAGCTCATTAACAGTTTTCAAATAGTCACTGGAAAGATTGTAAAAGCCTGATGTTAGAGAAAATGCCAAAAAAAAATCTTCTGAAAATGGTAGGTTCATTGCACCTACCATTAATTTATAGTGATTGCATTTGCCTAAAAAATTCATTTATAATAATAATGAAATGTTTGTTCAACATTTGAGTTAAAAAAAACTTCACTTTGTGTTAGGGTGTGGATGCGTGGGTCACACTTTGTTCAAAGCAGATTGTCATTTATGTTCACATATACAAACATGCAATTATATATGATTCTAGCATTTCTGTATAGATTGTGTAAACATTAAATGTGATTTTCTTCTTGTTATTTTCTACAATAGTTAGCCTATTTACAGTTTAGTTTATAAAACTTAAACTACCAATTATGTATATTTTTGCAATAACAACCACAAATAAAACTTAAAATTCAAAAGTGAAATTCATGAGTGTCATTGTGAGACATATTTTTAAGATGAATGTACCTGTATTAGAAAACATAATTTCATAAAATATTATTTAAAATAACAACAAAGCTACAGACATGTATCTTATTTGTCCAGGCTAAGAGATACGTCCAAACTTAATTATTAATTACAGTCTTCAGTTTTTAGAATGTGTTGCTTTCTTTGCGGAGATTAAGGAAAACTTTGCAGAGCAGAACCCACAGTGCAATAACTAAAAAAGAACATATGGCTCAGCATCTCCATATATATTCAAGCTGTAACGTTAGTGTAATGAGTTGTAGGCATCCTCTAAACTTTGTCATAATCTAAGGTTTCAAATTCAGAGTTATTTCTAATTTATATTTTTCTGGAGAAGGAGTGTAATTTGGGTATGCTTACACTTTTGCAAGGCTGTTGAGAATTTTTAAAAAACAGAGTTCCATTATGAAGCCACAACTGGCTTGAAACTATCTAAGTAGTGCAGGATGGCCCATAGTCACAGAGATATATCTGCCTCTGCCTCTTGCTTTCTGGGATTATAGGTGAGGCTCCACATCTGCCCTTCATGCCAATCCTTTGTCCCTGAAGAGGAAGAAATGACTCTAAATCATGAAACATATGCATCACTATGTGATTTTGACAAGGTTATGGAAACAGTAGTTATGATATCGAACCAGAAATTGTGCTTCCTGCATTAGTTTCTTTCTATGTTGTTTATATATGTTAAATAATAGTTTGAGGAGTGTCTGATTTCTGGGTCATCCTACAGATATGATTTACACATACAGTGAAACAGTACTTCCTGAAGTATGGGTGGGGTTCAATTGGCTACTTCAGTGTAACACAAATTAAATCAACAGTCTTTGTTCAAATACACATTCCCAAATTTGCATGAATGTTTTTTTTCCTTAAAAAGCACACTTACAATACTGCTTTAAATGCTCTGAGAAGTTCTTGTATAATAATCGGAAAGTTCTCTTAGAAGCAGCTGAAGGAAGCTTCTTGGAAGGAGTAGGTGTTAAAATTTAAAGATGATTTTCCCTAGCATAACATGAGCATTGTTCCCTCAGAACTATTTAAACTATTTAAACTGAGAAACAAAGTTTTCGATAGAATCCATAGGATATTCTCTAAACTGTAATTTTTCTTCAGCATCATTTACTTTACCTTAAGGTCTGACTTTTCAGCACAAAATAAACAATACATTATCTCCAAAATCTACATTCTTGACCTTGATCAACTGACATTTAAGTTTCTGGATGCAGTCAATATGGCAGGAAGGAGGAGGTCTGTGAAGTGAAATGATATCCATGTGACAGATGCCACCAATAAAGTCTCCTATCTGCCTGTAACAACACTAACCATCTCTGTGTTTGTCAAGCTTCACTGCATCAAATATAATGGGGGACAAAGTTCCCCTATTGAGGCACCACCAGAGTCAGACATGCCTGAACTTTACTGGTAGGCCATGACCTCATGGTGATATACAGATTAATAGAAATGGGTTAAATTAAGATATAAGAGTTAGCCAATAATAAGCTAGAGCTAATGGGTCAAGCAGTAATTTTATTAATTCAGCGGCCCCTCCTCCTACAGCGACTGAAACATGTTCTGCACAAGCATTGCACCATCACATCTTGCAGGCAGGATGGGTTGTAGGTGCAGAGTTTTGTAACTGATTTGGTGTCCATAGCCTGTAGAGTATCTTCTCAAAGTGAAGAGAGTAAAATGCAGGGGTGAAGTCTCCAAGATCTTACGTGTATGAAACATGTTCATAAGAGTTTATATTCTTGTTAAAAAAAGGTGATCCAATGAGGTAGTGATGTGATTAAATGTGACAGTTGATCTTGATTGAGGACTGTATGAGTGAAAAGGAGGAGCTGATAATTATGAGCACAGGACTCTGTTGGAAGTAGAAGCCATTATTTTATTGCCAGCTTTTATTTTTCTCTCTGTCTCTCTATATCTATCTATCTATCATCTATCTATCTATCTATCTATCTATCTATCTATCTATCTATCTATCTATCTATCTATCTATCTCATCTCCTAAAATGTATCTTTTAAACTGAGATCAAAAGAATAGTTGCTTATCTATTTATAACTGCTGTATATAATAACTGCTTAAGTTTGATAAGCATGCCAATAAAAAAATAATATTTTCTCTCCAAGAGGCCATGAAGAGAAAAAGTTTCCTCCATTGCATGAGTCCTCAAGAGCCCATTTTGTAAATGCTTTTATCACATCTGGCGCTATCTTGCGTAACTCATGTGCGTGTAACGGCAGCTCCTTAAATTTGTGTATTCAACAGCCACAACATGTACTGAAGATATCATTTCATAACTCTCTCATCTCTCTCTATCACTTTTGCTGCTTCTTCCTCTGCTTGAGAGATGTTTCCTGAGTCTTAAGGTGGAAAGTATTGATATAGTTGCTCCTCTAAAATTGAATACTTCCAGTTACTTATTCTCTTCACTTTGACCAGTTGTGACTCTCTGTCTTAACCAGTGCCTTTTACAATAGAGAACTTCTTTACCCAAGGTTAAGAACAGAGCAAATTTATTTAACAAACCAGTACAGTAGATTTCCCACAGAGCCTCTGACCTCTCCAGCCCTCGATGCAGTTTTAACAGTACTAGTCATAGATTTCATCTTGTAAAGCAAGTAGGCTTTGAAGCCAATCAAAACACAGCTGGCCATAATTATACCAGTGGGAACATCTCAATATGTCACAAAGCAAATAGTTAGAACATAGCTAAAGAAAATTGAGTATGCATTTCACAGTATAAACAAGCTACAGAACCTTTTGTATTCCTTTCTATATTCAAACTTTCATGACTTCAGATCAAAATGGAGGAAGCTAGTTCACGTGTAGAATCCATCTGCAAGGCTATCTGAATAAGAGAGATCTCCAGGTTCTTATTGCAGGAATGCCAGTCAAAACTCAAAAGTAACCGCCACACAGTTATTTTTACATATATAAATATATATAATATATATGTAGTTTTGTCTTTATCTTTTATATACACATTTTACTTTCCAAAATATTTTGATTTTGATCTTTTTGCCATTATTTATATAAACTAAATATATTTGTTCTGAAATTTTGATGTTCATATGGATCTTGTAAGGTCAGTCCATTTGGATTTAATTATGTTTTTCTCAAAATTTGGAAGCTGTAATATGTAGAAATTATTAAATTTGTTTGTTTTCATTGGGAATTATTACTTATGCCTATAGTATTATTTTTCTTAAGAAATATATGCAGGTCACTTAAATCCTATCTTGGACATTTAATGGCTGCATTTCACTTTATTCCATTTTTAATTTACTTTTTCCATAAAGTAACTATCAAAATTATAGTTAAGTAGTATAAATACTTCATGTATCATAGTTCAGCGTTGCTGTTGATTGTCCCTATTTCAAGTTCTTTCTCTAAATCCATGCCAAATAACAAGAGACAAATTAATGAAAAATTCAGCAGTAAACATTGATCCCATTTTCAAATCATGGTTCTCTCAAGTATAGAGCTCTGTGCATGGAGTTTAGAATTTAGTAGAATTGTTAATAAAGCTATAATATGTACTGTAAAGCTATACATTAAATGCATTTCTTTTTCATTCATACTACACCTTTTCTAAAATGTATTTTCTAGACTATTCCTCTTTTGCCTTGTTTTTTTTTCATTTTTTGTTTTGGATTTTCAAGACAGGCTTTATCAGCTTCATAGCCTGTCCTAGATTTAGCTCTTCCAGACCAGGCTGGCCTTGAACTCACAGAGATCCACCTGTCTCTGCCTCCCAAGTGCTAGGATTAAAGGTGTGTGCCACCACTACCCAGCTGCGTTGTCTTTGTAATAAGACTACACTACCGAAATTGAAAATGTTGCAAGCTTTCACAATAGTCAGGAAAAGTAAATATATCCATAATAATAACATTTGGAAGGCTGTGTGGAAAGCTGGTACTGTGGAAACATCCTAAGATGGTGACCCTAATGATGACTCTTAGTAATGGAGGATATAGCCACGGAAGGTTTTCAGCAATTGGACTGTGTTACAAATTGATTGAATTGTTGACCAAGGAGGTCCCACGTAGATCCCTAAACAGTACAGTCTGATGCTCGAACTGAATGTTGCTCTTTGAAAACTGACAACTGGGCGCCATTGCCAATGCCAACTTCCAATCTGCCCATTGAACATAGACGGGTCAAACAGGTAAGAGCTTGGAGACTTCACCCCTGCATTTTACTCTCTTCACTTTGAGAAGATACTCTACAGGCTATGGACACCAAATCAGTTACAAAACTCTGCACCTACAACCCATCCTGCCTGCAAGATGTGATGGTGCAATACTTGTGCAGAACATGTTTCAGTGGCTGTAGGAGGAGGGGCCGCTGGATTAATTAAATTACTGCTTGACCCATTAGCTCTAGCTTATTATTGGCTAACTCTTATATCTTAATTTAACCCATTTCTATTAATCTGTATATCACCATGAGGTCATGGCCTACCAGTAAAGTTCAGGCATGTCTGACTCTGGTGGTGGCTCAACAGAGTCTCCCTGACTCCCCTTCTTCCTCCCAGAATTCAGTTCTGTCTTCCCTGCCTACCTAAGCTCTGCTCTATCAACATGCCAAGGCAGTTTCTTTATTCATTAATGGTAACAGCAGCACATAGAGAGGACTGTTGCCAACAATGGTAGATTTAACTTGAGACCCAGCCCATGGAAGGAAGCCCATGGCAGGATGGCCAGGAAATGGAGACAGGATAGCCTAGAGATCTAGGGTAGAACAAAAAACTATTGTTAAAACATACAAACAAATAATAACAACAACAAACATCAAATGTAAGGATTCCTAATTATATTCTGCTATATGCATAGATTGGTGTCTTATCAAGTAGTCATCAGAAAGGCTTCCTCCAGCAGCAGGTGGGAACAGATGCAGACACCCACAGTTAGATATTATGTGTAGAGAGAGTCTAATTTGTAGCTGCCTATTGTGTGCCTCTACTTGGAGATCTGGAAACTGTTCAGAAGAAGGGGAGTAAAGACTGTAGTAGTCAGAGTTGATGGAGGACACCAGAAGAACATGGTTCACTGAATCAACTAAGCAGGGTTCACATGGGTCCACATGGAGAGAGTGAAGAGGCAAGATTGGGTCTGCAAGGATCTGCACCAGGTTCTCTGTGTGTATGTTATGGCTGTTACCTTTGTGCTCTTGTGAGATACCTAATACTGGTAGCAGGTGTATCTCTGGTTCTTTTGTACGGTCTTGCTCTTGAGACTCCTTACTTCCTATTGCATTGGCTTGTCCAGGCTCAATATGGAGACTTTTGCTTTGTCTTATTGTATTTTATTTTGTCCTGTCTGGCTATTCTCTCTTGGATACCTGTTCTTTTCTGAAAAGGAAATAGAGAGAAAGCAGATTTGGGGGAGAGGGGAGGAAAAGGACTCTAGGAAGAATGAAAGGAAGAAAACTGTGGTGAGTATTTACTATATGAGAGAAGAA
>PVIU01018869.1:0-37941 GCA_004026605.1 Ondatra zibethicus
TTTTTATATAAAAAGGAAGCATGCATTTTTATGTTTTCATATTTTATCAGATGTCCTAAGGGAAATAAACTGGAAAGTTAATTTTGGGCAGGGAAAATAGAAATTTCCCTTGGGCAGGGAAATAGAAGCCCAATGGTGCTGACAAGGTGTTAGACATGTGAATGAAACAAACAAACAAACAGTATTTTCAGAAAAGTGAGGGGACAGAAGAACAAGAGGAAATTTATGGATAAGTTGTTGGCAGAAGAAAGTAGAAATGGGCCTTGTGTCACCCGTACTCTAACGAGAAAGCAGAAGTCAGTCTAGGTATGACAAGCAGTGGGCCTTTAGCAGAGGGTCAGTTGCATAGCGCTTGAAGCACCAACTGACAGAGCAAAAGGAGGAGGAAGTTACGAAAAGGAGCAGTTGTAGCAAACCACTGTATGCTGGTGAAGCTCAGAGGCAGTGGCTTCTTGAAAAGTGACAACCTTGGCTGCTCCTCTTGAGGCTCCACTGAGGGAGGCTCCTTCTTACTCTCCACCCCCCGTGCTCCCATTGGCTAGACCTAATTGCAGGGCAGTTGCTCAGGGATTCTGAGAGAGCAGGTTTGCAGGATGAAGTCCCATGTAATACAGAGTATTGGCACAGCATCATGTTCAAGAAACAGTACTACAGAATTCTCTGCCCCAGAGGCCTCACATCAGTCCCCTTCCAGAATCTGCACTGGCGTTCCTCCTGGTTTGTAGTCTCCAGGGCAGGCTGTACTGCTAGGGTGTACGTAGGGCTTGGTGGTTAGCCAAACGGTGATAGCAAATTATGGGCCATAAAAGTTCTGAACTAAATACTTATTAAAAACAGAAAGATATTTTATTTGCTTTACTACAGTAGGGGATAGATACTTTACTGTGAATCTCAGCTCAACTATGAATGTAGGAGAGATAGCTGGGGTTAATAATCAATCAGTAAGGTGGGATGGTGGAAAGAAAATGGCAGAGAGTCGATCAAGAGTATGGAGGCTCTTACTAAAGACAGGCATTGACCTTAGACATCAAGTGTAGGAAATTGGGATACCCAGGTAGGAGATTCTTGTCCACTTGATATGGCGGGATCCTTTGAAATACCTAGACTCTGCAGGCTGAGGATAGGATCTAGTTGTGAAGGGCTTTCTGGGGAGTTTGGCTAGAGTTTGGTTGAGGAGGGAGACTTTGGTGCTATGAAACCTGGCATTGTAGATTGAGATATCCATAGGCACATTCATAGGTTGATCTTTCATGGTGTGGGTCAGGTCCAGTGGCAGGAGAAGTCTTGCTCACACCTTTGAGGATCTAAGCATTCTAAATATGAACTCCATCTTTCTGTTTCTACTCTTTGCCTTGAAGACCTTAAGCCATTGGAACTAGCAGGGATGTAGGACAGAGGTTGTCTGTGGAAGAGAAGCTTGGGAGAAATCACAGAAGCAACAAGCTGAGGTGCTTCTGGAGTCGTCCAGACAGTGGGAGGAAGAGAAGAGGGGTTCTTCAACTGTGGTAGCCCCAAGTGAATGAAAGGGGAGTCAGTGTGTTAGTTGCTTTCCTCATTGCTAGAACAGAAACTCTGACAGGAGCAACTTGGCTCCCAGCTCAAGGCTACCGCTATGGTGGTGACATCATTGGCAGGAACTGGAGAGTGCTGGTCACATTGAATCCACAGTCAGAGCAGAGAGCTGAATACTGGTACTCAGCTTCCAACTCCAGTCCATGGGCTGGTGCTGCCCACAATCATCCCACCCCAGTCAACCCAGCCTAGAGACTCCCTCATTTACATTGCTAGAGGTTTGTCTCCTAGGTGGCTCTGGATTCTGTCACATTTAATGATATTGACCAGAACAATCTCCTTCTGTTTTCTTCACCTCATGCCAACAATCCTCTAAAGAGAATCATCTTTGATTTTTTTTTTCTTTTCTGGATACAGGATCTCACTATGTATCCCAGGCTAATTTGAACTCGTGGTCCTTCTGCTCTAGTCTCTGGAATGCTAGGATAACAAGGATGCCTCACTTTTTTTTTTTAAAAGGCAGGTCTCATTATGTATAGCCCAAGCTATTTTCACTTGCTGTGTAGCCTAGGCTGACCTTGAACTTTCGCTCTTCCTGCCTCAGCCTTCAGTGTGCTAGGATTAATGGTATGTAGTACCATACTTTAAAAAAGTTTGTTTTAAATACATGTTATTTACTGCTTTACACACGTGCATGTGTGTGCACATTAGTAATCATAAAGTTATGTTTGCAAGGAAGGCGAGAACACGGAATTGCCTGTTAGATTGACCTTTAGCCTTTAAAATACTTAGGTACGTGGTGTAGGGGACTCGATTTTCTTTTGCCTTAGGCCCTGCACATATTACGAAGGGGATTGCAAAGTTATTGACTGGCCCTCAGCATAGACTCCATAAGGAGCTTGAGAAATGTCCATGTCTAGGGTGGAATAGGCGTGCTTAATGAGTTGTTTGTAGTTGAGAGAGGGAGGCTGCATGATGGTGAATTGGTTAAGGGGCAGGCAGAGGGACCCTTGGAGAGAATTAGGAGGAATATGGGCCCAGCAGTTGGTTGTAGGACTCTCTGAGCCAAGGGCCCTGTCAGAGCCTTTTCTCAACTGGCTAGAGAGAAAGGGTGTCGATCGTGGTGCGTGTGGCTAGTTCCTTTGTTCAGAATTTAGTTTCACGTGACAAGATCCTCTTCCTGATGTTATTTCAAAATGTTAGTTACCTCTTAGAACCCTGGAGTTGTGTGGGTAAGTCAAGAAAATTCACAGGCAAAGATTTAAAAGCACCAATAAATGTGTTACTCACTGAGTAACACACCAGGCTTTCCTTTGTTCTACATTGCTTTCCCCAGAAAGTTTTTAATTCTCCTTGTTGAGTGTTTTTGGTGGACTGGGTTTTTTATAGGCTGTTCGGCTTCACAGTAGGACTATTTTGTAGTTAGATTTGGAAGACACTTTGGGAATCATGGCTCTCTTCTAGGTTAAGCCGTGCCTTCTTTCGAAGCAAACTGTATTGACTAGAGGTACTAAAGTTGTATTTTTTGTGGGAGTACTTGAGGGTGTCCGTAGCCCTTCATTCATACTCATTCATTCATTCACTCTCTAGAATCAGCACCACAGTGATTATTCTGGTTTCCTGATTTTGGCCAGTTTGACTCCTGGTCCTCATCTGGCTTTTTCGTTCTAGATGAGTGAGCCAACCTTTGTGATTGAAGTGGGGTCAATAATCCGAGTTGCATTCTGTTTTCCCAGTTTGTTTGGTGGATGGTGAAAGATGCCCACGTGCCCTGAGAAGGAGGAAGGCGCATAGACACGTCCCTAAAGCATGCCACTCCTCTTACTGCTATTGCAAATCTGTCTCTGTCGTCAGCACTCTGGCACGATTTGCCAGCATCAACTTTATCCCAAACTGCAATTCCCTTTACAGTGCATTTTAGTGTGTGAGTTCTGTTCATCAGCAGCTGTTTAAAGGAACTAATAAATGTATCAATATTCAGCAAACACGAAATAACCCAGAGAAATGAAAGTTTGAATCCAAAGTTGTTAAATGTAAGAGGCAGCCAAAGTGATTATATAAACATAGACAGCATTTTATGGAGCTCCATATTTTTATTTCCATTGCTTTGCTCAGCTCCACTCTTGTAATAGACATTATCCTGGAGCTGAAGTTAAATCATTCACCTGGTTTTCCAGCCACTCTCTTTAGAATGGTCCAGCACTGACTCTGCTGTAGGCTATGATGTCCTCAGTGTGGTAGTTGAGATCTGTGGTTGACATTTTAAAAATGGTTTCCTTAGTAAAGATACTGAGAAATGCTTTTTTTTTTAAATTTTTTAAGATTTATTTATTATGTATACAATGTTCTGTCTGTATGCTTGCTGGCCAGAAGAGGGCACCAGATCTCATTATACATGGCTGTGAGCCACCATGTGGTTGCTGGGAATTGAACTCAGGACCTCTGGAAGAGCAGTCAGTGCCCTTAACCTCTGAGCCATCTCTCCAGCCCGAGAAATGCTTTTTTTGTTTGTTTTTGTTTTATTTGAGCAGGGTTTCTCTGTGTAGCCCTAGCTGTCCTGGAACTCCCTTTATAGACCAGCCTGCCCTTATTATACTCAGAGATTCACCTGCCTTTGCCTCCTGAGTGCTGGGATTAAAGGCATGGCCACCACCGCCTGGTGCAGGGAAATGCTTTCTAAAATAACAAATATGTGAAGTATTTCTGGTAAGTAAGGCCCTTTAACTTTTCTGTCTATTAAAGTGACATATCCCACTAATAGGGGCGTTTTCCTATCCCTGCAGACTCAACAGAATTAAGAGGAAAGAATGGGAACTCCACGCTTTCACATTTAGTTTTTTTTGGAGGGTGGGTTACTGGGCGCCGAACCTATATTCTTGTGCATACTGAGTACCACGTTCTGCCATTGAGGTAAATCCTCAAAACTCTTAGAGACAGGGTCATGCTGTGTTGTTCTGGCTGTAGTCCAGGCTAGCCTTGAACTCATTCTTTCTCCCCCAGTCTCCTGAATTCTAGCATTATTGGCGCGTGCCACTATGTCCAGCTCTGTGTTTTGATTCTTAGTAAACAAGTATAGTTTTGCTTAGATTCTGCAGGACATGGTTTTGTTTTGATTTTGTTACCATAGACTGCATATGTGGGACGTTTGTCATCTTCTGTCCTTTCTGACGCTGGCATTGTGTAGCAGCTCGTCTAGAGGCACAGCACGTGTGTCATGAATAACAGGCTCATTTCAGTCCCATTCATGTTACCAACCCAACACAGACGTCTTGGTGCAGCTCTTTTTCCTTCCTGCTGTGCTTCACCGATGTAGACAAGCAGAGGTATGGCTCAGGCTCTCTTTGCTCTGCGAATGCTGCTTTGTGGTTTCTGTGCCCTTGCTCTGCTGCACACAGCAAGGCTCCAGAGATGTATTTGTCTAGGTGGCGAGGGAATGAAGGAAAATATCATAGACAGATGGACACGTGAGTTGCTGGGATTGGGTAGTCTTGGCTCTCTGCTGAAGAAACCACAGCAGCTCAAAAGCTCATTGTGTTTATCATGTAGAGTTGAACAGAGAGGCAGGGTTATTGCATACAGCTGAACAAGGAGGGGGGATTATTACATACAGAAAAACAAGAAGGTGATGTTTATGGTATTAAGAAGACAGGGTTAGCCAATATCCATAGGAGCAGTCTCTGATGTAATCTAGTGTCACCTATAAAGCTTTAAAACTTGTTTTTCTTCTTTGTTTTGAGTCATGATTGAGAAAAATGTATGTGCCATGGAACTCAGGAACACTGCGCAGTGTGTCATTGGATTAAGTTGGCATCACACCTGGCAGAACTAGTGAACAGGAAAGAATTGGCGAGCATCATTGGTATACATGGTCACAAAATGCAAAGCTGTCTGTGTCTCAGTTCCTTCATCACTTTGCAGCATGTAGGGGATCTTGCACTTGATGGGGGAACAGACCCCCAGATTCTGGGCATTGCAGGAATGCTCTAGCCTGTCTATTCCAGCAGCATATAGTGTTTATTCTCAGACATGCCCCATCATGCTTATACCTCACAGTCAGCCAGGTCTGAGATATCTGCGGCCGCTATAAGCACGGGTCCCTCCACTTTGGATATGATCTAGCCGTGAAGTTGTGGTTGAATTTCACAGAGTCAATGAGGACTGTTGGCTTGGAGGTACAGGATGACCCACAGGACTCTCACCCTGCCCTCCATGTGAGCTCAGTCGGTTGTGAGTAAGCAGCTCCAGGCTGCCACATTCATTCTCACCAGTGTGGACTAAAGGCACTCTTAAATTACCTGATTTCTCACAGACATACTGTTGGCATCAGAGTTTGTATTCACTTGAGAGCATGTGAACTAACATTAAGTGACTGGTCTTTGTGAGTCCACCAGAGGCTGTTTCATACTGCCATAGTTATTTGGTACATTTTAATCCCCCTGTAGGTGGCAGAAGATGGAATTTTCTTCTTTTGGTGTGTGTGTGTGTGTGTGTGTGTGTGTGTGTGTGTGTGTGTATGTGTGTGTTTTGGTTTTGCTATTTCTGTACATTAATGTTTAACAACCTCAAGCCGGTGTTCACAGCATCATTGTCAGGAGCATCCAGAAATTTCATATTGTGATGAAGTCTTCATTTTCCTTCCTTAGTCATAGAAATTAGTTCTTCCTGAACAGATCTCTACCCCCATGGTCAGGAAACGACTGCTGACCACATCCATCACGTCGATCTGCATATTATCATATTTCAGAGGTTTTCCAATTAATCCCGTGGAAGCCAGAATCACTCCTAATTATAAGCCCGTTATGCCTCTTTATTTTTTGATGTACTTGTTAACTCATGCCTACCCCTGCAGCAGTCTGTAACATAGGGCTATTATCAGTGCTTTTGTCTTTAAAAGCCTCCTGTCTACTATCTTGACTAAGATTGATCAACTGCACTCTGTTGAAATCAATCATTTTGGATTAATAAAATCCATCCTGCCTATTTCTTAAGGCTACTCTTGCATGATTCCTCCCCACTTAGTTTGATTAATCAGTCTGCCAGCCCAGTCACTTTTCTCCATTTTGACTTCCCTTTCTTGCTTTTCTTTTTAAGGAACTGTCTGTCATAATGTCTTTATTTCTCTTGCTGTCTTGTAGACAACACCTCTGGAATGAAGAGCCATTTGCAGAAGGCAATAGAATGTTGTCTCCTTTAAAATCTACCCAGGCACTCTTCCCTGTGCCTTTTTTTAAAGAATGAAAACGACAGTCCTTATGTTTGGCGGTTCTTTCCTTGTTCAGTTTTGAGCACATGCTTTACTGTTGACTTCTAGGCGCTTTGGAGGAACGCTGACATATACACTTGTTATTTACAGCATCACATCCCTTTATAGTATACTTGTGCCCTGAGATCTCATGCTTCCTTTGGACATATTCATTCATATTTTATTTTCTCCTCCTAGGTACTGACTTTAACATAGACAGCTTACCTCTGCCTCGGAAAGCCCATCATGACTGGGCCCTTTTCCATGAAGAGTCCCCCAAAAACAATTATAAGCTCTTCCACGAGCCAGTCATCACCCTCTTCAACCACACAGCCACATTCAGCAGGCATTCCCACTTGCCGCTGACCACCCAGTACTTGGAGGATGTGGAAGTCCTGAAGTCACACAGATACCTAGTTCCTTTGCAGTCGAAAAACAACCTAAGACAAAGACTTGCTCCGCTGGTGTACGTGCAGTCTGACTGTGATCCACCGTCAGACAGGGACAGCTATGTTCGGGAGCTGATGGCTTACATCGAAGTCGATTCCTATGGTGAGTGTTTACGGAACAAAGAGCTTCCTCAGCAGCTGAAAAACCCAGCCTCCATGGACGCCGATGGCTTCTACAGAATCATCGCCCAGTATAAGTTCATCCTGGCGTTCGAGAATGCAGTTTGTAATGATTACATCACAGAGAAGTTCTGGAGACCGCTGAAACTGGGGGTCGTGCCCGTCTATTATGGATCCCCCACCATCACAGACTGGCTCCCAAGTAACAGAAGTGCCATTCTTGTTTCAGAATTTTCTCACCCCAGAGAACTGGCAGATTTCATTAGACAGCTGGATTATGATGACCGATCGTACGAGGCCTATGTAGAGTGGAAACTGAAGGGTGAGATCTCTAACCAGCGCCTTCTGACAGCTCTCCGGGAACGGAAGTGGGGAGTGCAAGACATCAACCAGGACAACTACATTGATACGTTTGAGTGTATGGTGTGCCACAGGGTGTGGGAAAACAGTAGGCTACAGGAGCAGGTGAGTTAGTGCAAGTTTGGTGTGTGTGTGTATGTGTGTGTGCTGTCTCTGCCTCTCTGTGTGGTGTGGACCTTCTGTCTGTGGCTGCTGCCTGCCACCGTTCTCCATTTCTAGCAGAGTGGTGTGCCATACAAGAAGGTAGATCATTTTACTCTTTGGGGACACTGGCATGCTTATAATTCAGGACCTTCTGAAGCTTTTTGGTCCTCCTTGTTTCTTCTGAAGAATACTTTTGCTACAGGTGCTGGGCATTGACACACGGGGCTGCAGAAGAAGGGAGAAGGTTCCCAAATCAGAAACTTAAGAGGTCTGCTTTCCATTTACACAAGCAATCCTGTAATCCCACCCTCAATTCTGTTGTTAAGGACCTTATGAGTTGTGCCAGCCCCTTTCACTCAATCCCACAGCCTGCCATTAGGAAACTCACCTTGCATATGCATTTAGCTACCTCTGTCTCCATTCTTGATGTTGTTCTTTCTGACATATACTCATGCTGACTAATGTAATTTAATTGTTCTAATCCTTAATGCTTGGGATCAGAAGAATTTCAGATATTGAAGTTTTTCAATTTATAAATTATTTGCACAACCTTTACCAGTTGAACATTTCTAATCCTCAAATCCCAAACCTGAAATGTTCTAAAATTAGAAAGTGTTCAATGTCAGTTTGCTGCTCCAAAAGTTGCAGACTTTGGAGCATTTCGGATTTCAGATCTTCAGGTCTCACTCAAGGGATGCTCAGCTTGTCAGATTCTTGGGTCAGGGATGCTCAACCTATATGAAGACTTTGAATAACAATGAGGTTAATGTTGTGGGGCAAAGACCACAAGGACCACTCAACAAAATAGGATTACTAATTTGGTAGTACTTATTAATATGGTTGGCAATTGCCTGGAGAGAAAGAGTTCTCACAGAGCAGCCCTGACTACTCTCTGCAGGGAGCTTTAAAGAGCGAAAACCATATCCTGGTTGTCAGTTGCAAATAGAAGTAGAGCAAGCAAGCTGTTTAACAGAAGTAAGAAGCAGCAGTTAGTGGAAGGGGGGTCCTTCTTGAGCTTGACCTTGCGATTACCAAGACTGGGAAATTTTTAAGGGACTTTCCTACAGGAAGAGGTTTAAGAAGGGGGTCAGCTCTGAGTCAGACCTCAGATGCCTGCAGCAGAGACAGGATCTCACTGAACATGGAACATAGCTCTTTAATCTTGTACTACCCAGACTCTAGAATTGTTAGAAACACCTAGTTTATAGTGTTCTATAGCAGAATACTTAGTGACTATCCTAAGATATAATGTAGGATAGTAAACAAGGGTTATGTACAAGAAAAATGGCGGAAGTAATTTGTGAAAATTAAATTGAATAAAAATGTATACAAAGTTGATAAAATGATTTTTCCATATTCTAGCAATAGACAGGAAAATAAGTTGTTTAAAAATACTATTATAGTACCATAAAATATGAACTAATTAGAGTTGTCTGGCCAGTTAGAAGTAAAACACTCCAGAAGTGAAAAATACCATTCAGAGAAGCCGAGGAGGAGCTAAATCAATGGACAGATAAATCATGCCCAAGGATTTTCTCGATATTGTTGTCAGTTCTAAAACTGATAGGAATTTAACACAATATCGATAGAAAGTCTATCAAGTATTTTTATAGCAACTGACAAATGAACATAAAAACTTTATGGAAAAGTTGACGACCTAAACTAACATGAAATTTGCAGGTAAATGGACAGAGCTAGACATAAATATTCTTAGTGAGATAACCTAGACCAAGAAGACAAACATAGCATATTTTCTCACAATTGTGGATGCTAGCATTGAATCTTTAGATATTTTTGGAATATCCATAGAGGCCAAGAAACTGGTAAGAGGCTTGAGGGGTTGGGTTCAAGGGAAGGAATATAAAATGAAGGTAACATGAAGGGGGATGGGAAATAATGGAGCAAGGAGGATTAAGTGGGCTTATAGGGTAAATGAAGGATTATGGGGAGGGAGAACTAACACTTCAGACCTTTGAAAAAGTCATAGAAACCTAATACTATAGAAGCATATATGTACAGACATGCGTATGTATTTTTAAATGGAGATACCCTTTAATATGAGGACAATGCCCCACCTAGACCCCATAGGCTATCAAAAGCCAATTGTAAGAATGAGTTACCTCTGCTTTTGGACTTGTTGGTCCCATGGACTCCCCCTCACAATGTTATAGGATATTGCCATTACTGTTAACCACCCTCCAGCACTTAGGTAAGACTCTTGTTGAAGACACTATATACTCCAGCCATAGAACATAGAGAAATAAGGCTGGTACTGACCTGGAAGCTTTATGTGTATTGGAACTTGCTGTATATACTACCCGAGGAGAAAAGTAACCATCAGTCTTGGCTAACTGTGAATTACGTGAACTTAAAAAATGACTGGCCTGGCAAGATATGCCCACTGGCACAACAATGTCACAAATATTCTGGGAGTGTCAACCACTTTCTGATTGGATTTAAGGCCTTCTTCATAAGATAGTACTTATATATAGTATCATTAGAAGGGTCAAGAACCTGTGATATGGCTAGATAGACCCCAGGCCCTAGGGGAGAGCCTACTCTGTTATGTTACTAAATGGACATAGTAGTAAACCAAGTCTTAATGACTTATCATTATGCACATAGATTACTGTATCTCTCAACCTTATTAGAGACACTTCTTTTTGTAGTTTATGGTGATTAACACAGAGATCCACAACTACAAGAACCGGAGGCGGGGAGTTAGGGTTAGGATTAGAGTTGAAATGGTGTTTTCTGGGCATAGCAGGGCAGTCGCACATATGAACTCAGAGACTGTGACAGTATATGCAAGATTTGTACAAACTCAAGACACATCTCAGCATGGAGGGGGGCGGTGGTCAGGAAGTTTCACTCCTAGCTGAAGATATATTGATGGTTGATTCTGGGAGAGGAAGAGTCGGTTTTCTTTAAGGGTGTGACCCTTGGTAGGTAGGGCCATACTCCAGTGGATGGCCCCACACTCTGGAGTAAGTATAAGGGCAGCACATATTGGACTGGATGGATTATTCAAAAAAATAAAAGAAGTCATGAAGTATGAAGAAGGGTAGAAAGGTATGGATGGATCTAGAAGAAGTCGGGAAAGGACTAGAGAGTAAATATAATCAAAATACATTGAATTAAAATCTTAAAGAATTAATTGAAATGAAAGACTTTCTATACATTTTGACAAAGATTTAAAAATACACACTGGAACTTGCATAAGAATGACATTAAACCCCTCTCTCTTACCGTGCACAAAAATCAGCTCAAAGTGGATCAAGGACCTTAATTTTAAAAAATTCCTAGAGGAAAAGACTTCTAGGTATAGGACTAGGCAAGAACTTTCTAAATATACCCCCATGGACACAGCAAATACCCTCAAGAAATGACTGATGGGAGTTCATGAAATTAAAAAGCTTTTGCATAGCCTAAGAAACCATCAGCAGAAGCAATGGGAGAAAATGGTTGTCAGGTATACTTCAGGCAGGGGGTTGATATATCTGGACTATATAAAGGACGGCAAACATTGACATCGAAAAACAAAACAATAAAGGGGCCAGTGAACTAAACAGACAAGGCCTAAAAGATGAAACACAAATTGCCATTGAAACGTATGAAAACATGCTCAACCCCATTAGTCATCAAAGACAAATGAAAGCACCGAAATCCCATCTCCATTAGGGATGGCAGTCATTGTGAAAACACCAAATGATGTTATGGTCATGACGGATCCCTAGTAGGCATGTAAATTAGTCTAGTCACGATGGAAATCAGTGTGGAGGCACCCAAGGAAGCTAAGAATGTGTCTATCACACAACACAGTTATACCACTTCCGGGTATTTGCATCAGATGCTGCAGATCAATGCCTCTCAGAAACCTGCACACTGATGCTTATTGCAGCACCGTTCACAGTAACTGTTATGGAATCAACCAAGTTGTCCAGCAGCAGATGAATGGAGAAAGGAAACATGGTTCATAGACATGGAGTTTATCGTTAGCAAGGAAACGGATGAACTTGAGTGAATCAGGTTAAGTGAATTAATCCAGTCTCAGATAAATGTCTCTCATATGTGCTTCCTTGATTAGTTAGATTCATAAATCCACATGTAAACAAATAACTTAAAGAAACAAAACCGTCTAGGGAAACAAAGGGAATTAATGGAAGTGGGAGGGCTTAGGGGAGAGGAGAGTGATATGGGGAGAATTATAGTCCATGTGTCATATATATTTATATAAAATGCCTAAATATAGCAGAGAAACAGATAAAATAAATATATATGATGATAAAGTTTTAAGAAATATATAATGTAGGGTTGAGGTCTCATAGGCCTTTTCCTGTCCAGTTGGCATGTCCATCAGTGTCATCGTTGGTCAGCTCACATTTGGGTGATCTTCTTGGTTAGACTTTATGAGGTAGCTTCTGATATTAGTAGGGAACACAATCTCAAAGCAAACTCCTTGATCATCTGACTCTGACAATCTTTCCATCCCCTCTTCTGCAATGTTCCCTGAGCCTTAGGTGAGGGAGTGTTTTGTTCTGTGTGTGTGTGTGTGTACATATATATACATACATACACACACGCACACACACACACACACACACATATATATGGATATATATATATATCCATTGGCACTGGGCTCACTAATCCTGTATCAGCCCTACACAAATAACTATAAGCAACCAAGGAATGCTGGGAGCAGGAGAATTCCTCAGGGAATAACACACCAATTGATTGTCCGGTGCCAAATAATCAGCCCTGAAAACATGCAGACAAGTGACATTGCATAGACTGAACAGGTTATATTTAAGAACATATATGTATATACATAAACAACATATGCAATGACAATTGTGAAAAAGGAGACCATGAATGGGAAGGAGAGCAAGGAGGGGTCTTTAGGAAGGTTTGGAAGGAAGAAAGGGAGAGATGTAATTACAGTCGCAAAAAAGTCATGTATTTACTATTATTTAAATGCAACATTATGGGTCCTATGTACAATTATACACACACACATCCTATAGTCAGTCCTCTTGCTAGTGCTTTTCATATTGATATCTTAAAGGGAATGTTTTCTGCCACAGGGATCATAATCACATAGTAAAAACCTATCCTAGCTTTCCCAGGTCCCAGAGCTTTTGGACCACCTTGCTCAGTATTCCGCCAAGGAAGCTCTGATGTCTCTATTTACAGCAGTTTGTCAGCACAGCCAAGTTCAAGGAGCCACTGAACATGTCACTAGAAACAGCTTCAGTTATTCTTGTGACAACATTGAATTTCATGAGCGTGTCCCTCCAGGTCTGTGAAAGCTATTCTGTGCACCTTCCACCTCAGCCCACCCACCTCAAGATGGGCTCCACATGGCTTCCCTAGCTCTGCCAGCACGGCCTGCTCAGTTCTGCTAGAGGATTCTCGTGGTTCGTTCAGGCTGTCTCTTCTCAGAGCTGGTGACAGCTGGGTGCTACCCTTGTTAATACTCGAGGCTCTTTCTCACAGCTGTGGAGCATGCTGTCACCAGGTAAAACGTGCTCTGTGGGACCACTTCACCTGGTCTTCACAGGAAGCAAGACTGAAAGCTGAGTCTTAAGGACTGTGGTTTTATTAGGGAGTACAACCCAGAGAGGAGGAGGGGAAGAGGGGAAGGAAGCCTTGAAGGGAGGGGACCAGACAGAATGTGACAGGGCTGAGGACTTTTCTGTGAGCCTCATTGGCTAACTTTTGTACTTATCCACTGTGGCACATACCCTGCGTCTCAGGACCATTTCTTCAGGGTAGGAAGAGGCAGAACCTGACTTCCGTTGACTAAAGAAAGAGGGCGCCACAGACGGCCCTCCTTTGTGTTGGGCTGGGATATGGCTACGAGGCCTTCCGTGACTTCGGTGGCTAACTTTGAAGGTAGGAAGGGAGAGTCCCACAGAGGGAGGTGAGGTTTGCACTTGCTCACAGCCCTCCCTGCTTGGTTGCAACAAGAGCGATCTGAGCTCTTCAGGCCCCTGAGATGTATAGACAGTCAAATCACCGTGACAGATCCCCGGTGCAGACAGTTGTAACATGAGGGCCGGCTTGTTGGGGTTTATGTCCCGCCTGGTCCCCCAGCCATTTAGTCCCAGAGAAAATCACACAGAGAGTCTATATTAATGATAAACTGATTGGCCCATTAGCTCAGGCTTTGTATTAGCTCTTATAACTTATATTAACCCATTATCCTTATCTATGTTAGCCACATGACTCAGTACCTTTTTCAGCGGGGCAGGTCACATCCTACTTCTTCGGTGGTCTGGGCAGGACTGGGAGGAATGGGCTTCCTTCTTCCCAGAATTCTTCTGTTCTTATTGTGCCACCTCTATGTCCTGTCTGGTTTTCCTGCCCATACTTCCTGCCTGGCTACCGAGCAATCAGTGTTTATTTAAAACATGATTGACAGGATATAGACAATCCTCCCACACCAGACAGTGTAGGGCGAAGGGTTCTTTGAGCTCTTGGTTTAGAAATGTCCGTCCGCCGTCCTTGAGCTTCTTCTTTGAGTGCTGACAGGAGAACATCATGGCGGCAAGAATGTGACCAGTTAAGTTACCTCAGGGCAGAATGGAAGTGGAAGATAGAGGCCGGGTGGGAGGAGAGGGAGAGGGACACCTTGAGGGGCCCCAGTGACCTTCTTCACCCAGTTATATCCTGTATCCTGAAGTCCCAGAGCTGCCTAGAACAGCGCCCTCAGCTGGGCACAGAGGTTTTAATACGTGAGCCTTTTGGGGAGATATCACGTTAAATTATAGTAAGCTATCTGCTGGAATTCAGCGTCCCTACCCTCATCTAAGCCGACTCTCCCTTAACCTTTGGGATCTAAAGTCTCATTGGTAAGCAGTGAGATGGGCTCAGTAAGTAAAGGTGCTTGGTGCCAAGGCCGACAACCCGAGTTGGCTTCCCAGAAACCACGTGATGGAGGGAGAGAACTGACTGGCAGGCCGTTCTCTCCTGTCAGTGTGCACATCTCTCTCCTTCCCGTCCACAAGGAAAAGAACGAAAGTGCGCTGTAACTCTTTATTCACAAAATCAAGTCCCACTCTTCAGACTCTCGGAGCGGACCTGTTTTTGCTGGGAATGGTGCGCTTCGCTTTTTCTGTGTGCAGAGTAATGACATAAGCACAGTCGCCTCTTACTCTAACCACAAGGGCTTTAGCTTTGCTGCTAGCCCCAGCTTTACAGCTATGCCCAGGGATCCCATCTCTCACCACCTTCCAGAATGTCTCGTTGTACTTGCTGCGTGTTGGGATTGGGCTTTCTCTGCTCAGCGAAATCATTTCCCATCCATCTATTAATAACTTCACGATTTCCAAAATTTGCCTATTCTTCATTGTTTTGTTTTTCTTTATGAATCCATACCATAACACAAAATCCTATTATTTTCATCTTGTGGGAATTCAGGAGAGAATGGAATTAAACTCTCTGTCCAGTCAATACCATTTTACTTGGACATCTCCATTTTATTTACAGAGATATAATGCTGTAAAAATATTATTAGGCAGCTCCCCCATCTTGGACTGACTGACTTAGATGACAGTCATCAAGAAAAGACATTGCCTTTGTCATGTGCTTGCAGTTTGAGCAGACAGCATTGGATACTTATGGAAATAAACTATGACGGGCTCTGTGAAGGAAATATTCTCTGATGGGGAACATGAACATTTACAGAACGGATTCTATTAGAATCTTCCAAAGGCCCATCCTCATTATTGGAAGAAACTTTTTAGTACAATTGCCTCAGTACTGAGGATACACACTGTCAACAGTGACTCCATTAGCTACCCAGAGAGTTCACACTCCAGTAACAAAAGATAGAATTGAATAGAGTCAGAGTCACATTTCAGAATTTCCTGGCAAGAAACACACAGCTATTGGTACTAAATGAGCACCCTCATCATAATCATAAATCATCAGTTGGACACTTGCCAGGAGAAAATTAATTGCTTTATTCCTTTTTTTTGGAGGGGGGGGAGAGAGCATGTGTGCATGTGTGTGTGTGTGTGTGCATACATTTACATGTGAGAGTATGGTTATGTGTGCCACAGACTAGGTATAGAGGGCAGATGACAACCTCGGATTGGTTCTCATCTTCCACCATATCTGAAACAGGGTCATTGCTGTGTGATACCACTGTGTACACCAGGCTAGCTCCCTGTGAGTTTCTGGGGAGTCCCCTGTCTTGGCACCCCATCTCACCTCAGCAGCACTGGGTTTGGAGTTGTACATTATCATACAGCTAGCTTTGCAGGGCTTCGGGGGTATCTAACTCAGGTCTCAGAGGCATGTGCTTTCGCTCACTGAGCCCTCTCCCCAACATTTAGCCCTTAGTATTTCTATGAACAAACTTTTACCTACCATATACTGAATGCACAGACTAGTACTTCCTGTATCAGACACTTGCTGTTAAAAGTTATCCAACGAACATATTCTGGGTCAAAATGCTTCTTAAATGCTAACATTTCTTCACAGCCTGTAGTTTGGGTCTCTGTGCTCATAAATGTCTCGGTAAAGAACTCTTGGTGTGGGCTTGTGAGGGTGGGCCAAGAGTTAGGGATTTGGGAGAGGCTGTTGATTGTCAAAATGACAACTTACAACGTTCAGTTGCTAACATTTCAGAAACGGTCTTTAAACTGCATGTTACCTCTTAGGTAAAAAAAAGAAATCAAAAGAGAAACGTGGGTTCTCAAACTGGCCACAAAACTAAAAGCCAAACTGAAAGCAGTAGGCACTGTTCTTGCCCTTCTTGCTGCCTGGCTGGCACAAACTAACAGGTGAACCCAGCTAGTAAATTCAGCTAGCTGTCTCCTCTCTCAAACACTCATCTTGAATCTTAGGGTCCACAAACAGCCTTTAACTGACACAAAGTTTAAAACCGCCAGAAACATAGTGATGACTTTTTTCTTCCTCCCCTGGTCCCAGGGAGTGAAGTGCAGTTTTCATGTCTACTCTAATACAAGCCTCAGCTGAGAGTCAGAGACACAATGTGACTGTCCTTCACCCCCTTTGTCTACCTTTGCCCCTTATTCCAAAGCTCTGCTCTCCCTCCCCGAACTCTGGTTTTGTTAAAAGCCCCCCCACCTTTTCCCTTCTGGTCTCTAGTTCTTTGTCTAAGCAGATGGGCTGGGAAAGCACTAGGGTTAGGGCAAACCTCACTGGAGACAGATACGGTGCACCAGTAACAGTGCCAAAACCAATAGAAACCAAACTTAAGAGAAGGAGGACTGGGGGAAGGCTTGCCTTCCCAAGTAAACTAATTCAGACTTCCTTTGACGGTCACATCAGATGTTAAAAACAAGCTGTTCACCCACTTCCCTCTCTCCCTTAGAGTACGCACCCCAGTGTCTTTGCCTATGTTTCCTACGGGCAGTTTAAGGAGAAGAAAGTATATTGACCTAACCATGGGTAGCATCAAAATTGCTATTGTATTTCTAAGTTTGGTCTACTGCTCTGCTTTCTAAATTTGAGGTACATTAGGATTATAATAATTATAAACCTGATACATCACTTTAATTTTTATGCCAAACAACTTATTTTTAGAAAAAGAGTCTTCTGTCTATAGGTGAAAGCATCAAACAATCCTACACATTTTAAGACAAAGCCACCCTTCACAATCGTGCTGTGGGCACCGTCGCTTCCCGCACTGCATGTGGCGATGTGGCGTGTCAGCCCGCGGTAGCTTCCATAGCCTCGTAGGAATTCTGTCCTTTCCCGTGTTGACACTGCTTTGTGGTTATCTCGGTTTGCTCCCTCATTTTGGTTGATCACAGCCTGCAGTGGCTTCCTGACAGGTGTGTGGGGCATCTTCAGTATCCTCTAATGGGTAGGACATAGCTTAGCCAAATATAAACTATGGGAACATCAGTTTTTCTGGGAATTTTAAGGTATTTTGCCATTGCCTTTAACAATGTTTTTCTTGAACGAAGTTTATTCACAAAAGAGTTACAATGAAAAGCTGCTGTCTGTAAACCCTTTAAACCCTTTACCTAGCTTTTCCTAATGCTAACATTTTATATACCCACTATACATGTATCAACATTAAGAAACTACTATTGGTACATAGCTACTAACTGAATTACAGATTTCAGGGCATATTTCACTGTAGAGAAACTTTTTTTTTTAAATATCTCCAGCTATTTGGAATTGATAGCTGGAGGAAGAGAGAAATCATTTTTCTCTAACAGAGTTGTATGTCAGCCACACTCCAGGGCAGGTTGCATGCCCAGGAGTCATTGATTAACCCAAATCAGGCAATTTAGTTTTTTGCTCAACATAATAGTTTTATTGATTATTTAGGAATTTCATACTATTCACCCCAATCACACTCGCTTCTCGTTCCCCTAGGTCACCCTCGCACCTTTGTGTCCCCCTCCCCCCAAAAACATAAAAAGGAAAAAAAATACATCAATCCAATTTATGTTGTCTATACACTCATTGGGACATGGTTAAGCTCCCAGTGGTCAGTCCCTTAAAGATAACTAAGTCCTTTCAGCTCCATTTAGGTTTTCTGTTTGTTGGTTTGTTTGTTTGTTTTTGGCAGGTGATCCAGGAGAGGTCGGGGGATCCTGGGGTTGTGTATTATAGAATAGGCAAGGAGGCTATGTGCCTATTTGTGATTTTTTTTTAAGAGCCAGAAAGAACATGAAGTTTCATGTCTGTGTGGGGAGATGTTCGGGAGGGAAAAGCATATGATTACTTGGTCCCCAGTTGGTGGAATTATTTGGGAAGAATTGGGGGGCGTGACATTATTGGAGGAGGTGTATCACTGGGGGTAGGCTTTGAGGTATCAAAAGAACCACACCATTCCCAGTGTGTCCTCTCTGCCTCCTACTTGTAGGTGAGGATGTGAATGCTCAGCTGTTCCTCTTGCTGCGTCTTTGCTTCACTATCAAAGACTCTAACCCTCTGGAACTATAAACCCAATTAAACACTTCTTTCTCTATCAGTAGCCTTTATCATGGGGTTTTGTTACAGCAATAGAAAAGTAACATTAAATCAAAATATCAAGAACTATATTAATCACATTAAAAAGCTTTCCTGTACAGAGGAGGATATGGGCATTGACCTACAGGAGAAAAGTAATTAAATAAGCCAACAAGCACGAGAGGGAAGAGGATTCTGGGAAGAACTGGGATCCATCTTAGGTGTGCTAATACTTAGAATGCCACTTCCGGTCTCTATAAAATATGGTGGTTGTATTTGTTTCATTTGATTGCCAGGAGAATTAAGTGAGACTATCTCAGCTAGGACCTGGTAGTGTCCAGTGCATAGAATGAATAGTCTCAATAAATGTCACACTTTCCCCATGGACACTTCAACCATATAACTGCTGAGATTGGAGGGAAAGTATTTGCTTTATGGAAAGTGTGCTGTGTCCTCCTTTTGGTGGCAGGAATATGGGGACTGCATTTCCTTACTGTATGTTTTAAATTCCTTTTCTCCTTCTCTCAATGCAGGGCTTACCACCCAAACAATGGAAGGCAGACGCTAGCCACTTGAGCTGCCCAGAGCCTACCCTATTCGCCTTCTCATCTCCAGCCGCTCCGGCCCTGCGTGGGAGATCGTTGAGAGAGCTGTGGCTCCCCAGCTTTCAGCAGTCTAAGAGAGAAGCCCAGGCCCTAAGGTGGCTGGTGGATAGTAATCAAAATTTTTCATCTGAAGAGTTTTGGGCCCTAGTCTTTAAGGACTAGTTTTGCACTAGAAGGACAGAATTAGATTAATTTTCTTGGATGCCTTAATATTTGTAGATAATAGCTATTCCGTTGAGTATCCTTTAGAACAAGAATTAATTGTAGCCGTTCTCACAAAGAACCCTGTCAAATAATAGCTGTGTATTACTTTTAGAGGTTGCCTCTATATTTTTATACTTAAAAAAAATTTAGACTTTTTCGAGTGGACACCGGTTGCCTCCAGTCTCTGCGTTTGGACCCATGTGCTTGCTGTCTTCTGTGGAGACTGACCCAAGGCCACGTGCTTTCCTAGCTGCAGATCTAGCTGTGGAAGTGTGATCCTCACCTCCCTGTCAGCAGCTCGTTGGTGTTTGGCAAGCCCGGTTTCTTGGTGCGGAGAATGAATGAAGCGCATTAGAACTTGGCAATGAGAGATTCCATCTGTTCTCAGGGATGGGAGTAAGAAAATCTGTGTTAGGCATCTCTGTCCTCCAAGTCCAAAGGACACATCTTCCTTTGTCTTACACCCCCAAGCCATCTCACTAGCGAAGGGGCTCTAGTTGGCCCGAGCATAGCACACATGGCTCTGTCAGGCCTTGCCCTTCCCCTGTTCCCTCTATTTTGCTAAACTGTTAGGTTATGTTTGTAAAGATAGCCACCAAGGTCTGTTCCCTTATTTGGTCACTTCATGTCCCTGATGATGACCACCGAGGTCCAGCTATTGAAGTTTTAAAGTCCAACAATCAAAAGCCTCCTTTTGGCTGCCCTAATTAACATACTCAGTCAAAGTTAAACATCTCGTTCTAACATAGGTGTCCCCCCTTTTTCTTTATAAACTGCCATTTACCTGTGGGTCTCCTCTCTATCGAGAGGTGGTCCTTTGTCCCGCTGTGGCAAATGTCCCTTCCCTCTCATCCTATGGTCCTCTGTCTCCTGTCCTTGTCTCTTTTTTCCTGCCCTTTGTCTCTCTGGGTAAAGTAAATCTTTTTTTGTGCTGAGAACTTGGTCTTGGGCTGTCTTGTGCCCACTTTGATGTCCTTTTCAACTAGTCTATCTATATTCTCTTCACCTGTGGCCTCCTCCCATCGCTCTCTGAAGTGCAATTTTCTCTAAAGACATGTCTTCTCCTAGTTTTTCTATCAGTGAGATGTCACTGATTATTTCTTATACTGTGGAGTGGAAGAGGAAGGAATGTCTGGTTCACAGCAAACAGCCATTTGTTTTGGTCCAGGAGATGGAAGTGAATGCCCTGGGCTCTCCTCTGGGGCGAATCTGATTGTCATTAGCACGGTGTAAACAGCCTGTCATCGTAGGCAGGCCATCAGCTGTTGAGCATTGCTGGTTTCTAATGCGGTTAAAGAACGTTCAGCCATATTGTCTGGTTACCTACTGGTGCTCTCTGAAAACAAGGAGAAATAACACCGGCTTTCAATCCATTAGATGGTAAGGAAACTGCTGGTCCACTTAAAAGCCTGTTGATAATTGTTGTGTTGACGTCTGTGTTCTTAACTGTGGAAATACATAAACCATTGCTCTCGAGCTGTGGCTGCCAGCCTGTAAGAAATGATGATAAAAAGCAGCATAATCTTTTTCTAAGATTTATTAATTATATATACACAGTGTTATGCCTGCTTGTATGTCTTGCAGGTCAGAAGAGAGCACCAGATCTCATGACAGATGTTTGTGAGCCACCATGTGGTTGCTGGGAATTGAAATCAGGACCTCTGGAAGAGCAGGCAATGCTCTTAACCGCTGAGCCATCTCTCCAGCCCCAAACAGCACATTCTTGATGAGTAGTAGGGTCCCCTTGCTGGTGGGAGAACTCATCTGTGGTGAAATTTTCCTCAACTCTATATCTATCGTTAATTCAACATGATTTTTTTCTTTGTTTGTTTTTGTTTTTTTAAGACAGGGTTTCTCTGTGTAACAGCCCTGGCTGTCCTGAATTCAGCATGATTTTAGGCAAGCCTCTTAACCTCCCTAGGCCTTGGGTTTTGTATCTTAAGAAGTGATTGAACTTATCTTTGAGGTTGTAACATTCCTCATGAAATATTTAAATATAACATTCCTCATGTAATAATTTCTCATGAAAATTTAACATGTTTAATTTTATAGGTGCTTTTACTAATGTGGGAATAAACTGGCTTAGATGTGTGTTTTTCAAGAGAAGCATATTCTTTGGAGAATGGAGCATATGTATTTTACACAGTATTAGGACTGAAAGGGATTTTCTACCATTTTATGTAATGACATTAAAGCAGTGAGGTCTGAAAGGGGCTTGTTGGTGTAGGGTCAGGCTTTAAAGTGTATACCGGATGAAGTGGAATTCTTTCCGAATCCTCAGAAATGTTCTACGAGAGGATTTATGCCTTTGACAAAATAATGTAATAGCTCTACTTTCTCTCCATAAATGTCTAAAACAAATGCTGAATACTTCATGTGTGTCTTAAATCTCAATATTTCAGGCAGTTTTAACATTGTGAGAACTTCAGATACAATGCATATGTGATGAGAATGATTCTCCCTCCACCTTTCCCAGTGTCCCTGCAATGTCTGGTCCTCTCAACTTTGTCTTTTAAAAATACATTAGAACACATGAAACCTAGTCAGTTCTGCTCATATGTGCACGGGTGAAGGACCATGCACTGGCTCATAGGAGGACTGTCGGTGGCCACATTCTCCCTTGGAAGTAGCTCCTTTGTAAGTAGCCGGGAGATCATCTTTCCCACTTTTGCAGGGGCTTTGACTGACGTGATCTTATGCAGGTCTTGTCCTGGTAACACGGGCTGCTGTGAGTTCATCCATGTGATAGCATTGCCATGTCTAGAGGACAGCATTTCACAACACTCCTCCCTACCTTCTGGCTTTTGCATCCTTCCTAGCCCATTTTCCTCAGTGTTTCCCGAACCTTGACCGGGGACAGGTGTTTGAGATAGATGTCCCATTAATGGCTGAGCACTCAGCCTTTTACTTTAGCATGCTGGCCAGTTGTGCAGCTCTCTAGTGACTGCTGCCTACTGTAAAAGAAAGCTTCTTCAACTCAAGTTCTGTTATAGGTATAAGCAGAATTTATTTCATTTTTTAACAAATTATTTTTTTCTAGAATTTCATATATGAGTATATTTATATATCATATATGAGTATATTTATATCATTTCCACTGTTCTTTGTCAGTCTTTTTAATTTCTTCCCTTCACTCACTTTCAAATTCTTGACTTACTTGTTTATAATTATCAATATTATACATACACATAAATGTATATATAACCTACTAAGTCCATTTAGTGTTGCTTATATGTTTATGTGTTTAGGACTGACCACTTGATATTAGATCACCTGTTGGGGGTCTTCTACCTAGAGAAAATGGGTTCTTTCTCTCTCAGTAGTCACCGATTGCCTGTAGTTCTTTATCTAGGGATGGGCCCCTGTGTAATTTCACCCATTTCCATTGACGTGATTACTGGTATGGTCACTATGCAGGTCTTGTTTAGGCAGGAGTCTGTTGAGATTTCATGGTAGCCACATCCCTGTCATGTCTAGAAGACATTGTCATGGATGTAGCATCCCTATTGTGTCTAGAAGACACTGTCATAGGTACAGCATCCCTATTGTGTCTAGAAGACACTGTCATGGATGTAGCATCCCTGTTGTGTCTAAAAGATGCTGTCATGGGTGCACCATCCCTGTTTTATCTAGAAGACACTGTCATGGGTGCAGCATCCCTATTGTGTCTAGAAGATACTGTCATAGGTGCAGCATCCCTGTTGTGTCTAGAAGACACTGTCATGGATGCAGTAGCATCACTGTTGTGTCTAGAAGATGCTGTTTTGTACCAGGTATCATGGTCCTCTGACTTTTATTTTTTATTTTTTAATTGAAATTATCTTTCATACAATATATTCTGATCATGTTTTCTACTCCCTCCTCCCAGATATTCCTCACCTCTCTACCCACACAGTTCTATGACCTTTTTTGCTCTAAAAAACAAAAACAAGCAAATAAACAAAAACTAAGAAACACCTCCCAAACCCCACAAAAACTGAAAACAAAATATACAAGCAAAATACCAACAAGACAAAAAAAAGTCTAAATAAGCAAAATGAGACAAAAAGTCTACAAAAATGTCATTGAGTTTGTGTTGTGTTGGCCAGCTAGTCCTGGGCATAGGGACTGAAGTGTGGTTGATATACCCAGTGAGATTGCATTGGAAAAAGCTAATTTTTCCTTTGCCAGCAGTTATAAACTAAACATAGCTTCTAGGTTAGTATGTAGGAGCTTGTGTATGCTTCCCCTGATCAGTGTTGTACATGTACTAACTGGGGCTGGACACCCCACGTTCACTTATTCTCTGTATTTTGACCTTCGTGGATATCTAGAGTAGCCTTCCATGATGAGTCCCTCCCCCCAATGATGAGAATTACCATTATCTGTAAAAGTTAGAATACAGATAGAAGCTGTATTGATCTAGGAAAATGGGAGTTGTGAGTTCTTCTCTCGGTTCAGTGACATCTCCAGACATGGGTCGTTGGCATGAGTTTCTTAAGTTCAATTAGTTTCCATCAAGATATAAGTGCCACTATTGCGTATTCCATGCCATCTTGCTCAGCCATAGTTCTTTTCCAGAGTTCCATAGTAAAATTTTGCCTAAACTTCATTGGAATGTATCTCTTAAGAAGTTTTGAATGAAATAAAGTCTTTGATTATGCTATACCCTCTCCATTTGTGGAAGATGGAAAAGAGAAAATTCTATGGGATTAAAAGCTGAGGTACAGAAAAAAGAAGCAGTTTGGTACTCTGTCCATAAAGCAAAATAACCACAGTATCTTCACTCATGTAAAACCTCCGGCTGAACTCATAGCCCTGTAACTGGAGATTATTCTAGCTGTCAGACACGAAGAGACATTTCTTTGTGCAGTGGATAGTAGTTGGAGCAGAAAGCCACAACTGGTCAAAGTGCAGAGAAGGAGTTGTCAGGGGAGAGCTCAGCTCCAAATGGGACATGTGCCTCACACCCTTCCCCAGGGCTCAGGGACCATTGAGGAAGAGGAGGCAGAAACTGTGTAAGAAGTGGGGGTCAGGGAGGACTGGAGTGAAATGTTGTCTTCTGGATATTAGAGCCTGCTGCATTCATGAACTTGCAGAAGTTCTGGCTGCCAGCACAAGATCAAGCCGTCATTCTAGCCTGGCATGGGAATGGATTCTTGACCAGCAGCCAAGGAGCTGTGGACAGTAGATATATTCAGGGGAAGGGAGAATCCTTTTTCTTCAATGGTATAGCTCCTGGTAGGTTAGCCATGCTCATGTGGCCTCATCCCATACCCAGGAATGTATGGATAGCACTAATTGGATTCTCTAGGTTATTATAAAAAAAAAAAGGAAATGACATTGTGGGACATAGGAGGTCAGGTGTATTTGGGAAAATACAGGATTTGTGGGTAAATATCAAAACATATTGTCTGAGGTTCTTAAAGAATTAATAAAAATATTTTTAATGGAGTACATTTCAATGAAAATAAATGTGGTACTATAGGACTTTTACATACCCACAGATTTGAGGCTTAAATGCTTTAAGACAAATTTTTGATACTTAGCATATGCTTCTTCTGTCTTTACGTTTTTCTTAATAAGATGCCTTCTTGCTTCTGACAGTTGTGTGAGAAATGTCTCCTAAAATAGCAGGCCTCTTGTCTGCAAATAAGAGCTGCCCTCCGAATGCCTAAGTGCACTTTGCCTGTGTTTCTCTGTGAGCTGCCGCAAGGGGTCACAAACACAATGCAATGGTCACTTTAGTGCCTCAGTGTATTTTACTTAGATTGTTCACAAGGACAAAGTTTCAAAGCAGTACGGTGAAGTGGACAGAAAACCTACCAGAATCTTTATGAAGATGATTTTTAATTGTTGCCAGTTGTCTTCACTTCTGCTCCTGAAAGTGGAGACAACTTTGACTTTGGTCATGCAACAATCTAAAGTTTTAGAACCTAAATTCTTGTTGCCTTAAGGACTGACTTCTAGTAGTTAGACTATCTGTGAGGGCCATTATTATCCTTAGTAACTGGATACGTAGTATGTTGCTCAGAAGAACAAGTGAAAACGACTGTCATTTTTCCAGTTGTCCATTATGTGTTAGGAAAAGCCAGCTCAGTAGCTACAGAACACAGCGTAGGGCAGAACTGTACTTGGAAAAACCTCAGTGATGTTATGTAGTTTTCAAAGCTATTATAGTACAGTTCCTGCGAAATATAATCAGGGATCTCTTCTAGCCTTCCCTTTCCCCAGTTCCAAGACTTAACTCACTTGGGGTCCTTGTACAGCAGCACCCCGCTTTTGATACCAAGTTCTGTCTTAGTCACTCTTGGTTTTTTTGTTTTTTGTTTGTTTGTTTGTTTTTAAATAGAATACCACAGACTTGGTGCCTTACAAGTAACACAGATTTACTTCTTATGTTTTTGGAGGCTGAGGAATGCAGGTGGCGGTCCCTTTGGTGTCCAGTCAGGGACGTCTTGGTTCACAGACAGCTGTCCTCTTTCTGTGACTCACGTGACACTAGGTGAGTGAGTTCTCTGAGGTTTATTCTATGACAGCACTGGTCCACTCATTCCCTACTTACTTCCCAAAGGCCCCACCTATATATATATGGTATTTATTCATTTAAAAAAAACCAGGGTCTTACTATATATCCCTGCCTGGCCTAAAACTCTCTTTGTAGATTTGGCTGGCTTCAAATTACAGAGATCTGCTTCCCTCTGCCTTCCAAGTGCTGGGACTAAAAGTGCGCACCACCACACTTGGCAAGTGCCTAATATTTGACATTAAAATTTTAGCATATTGTCCATAGCACCAGTGTAGAGTGAGTTGATTACCCTAGAGCAGGATGGGCATAGTTCTGCCCAAGTAATGCATCTTGGAATTGTCAAAGTATGTAGTGTGGAGGTTCAAAGAATAGCAGTGATTAGTTTGTTACAGAAAACTTTGCAGTCTCGAATATTTTTATAAAACATTCTTATGTTTCTTTAATTTTTTGTTTTTAAAATTTTTATTATTAGTGTCTTTATTGCATATTGTATTATCAACATATATATATACAGTATATAATACAATAAATATATACTATATGGTATAGTACCTATAGTATAATAGTAAATTCTATTACCCAAAGTATTGGAAAAATTCAGGGGATATGGAATTATGCATTATGACGCTAGAGAAAGAAAATATAGCCTGAGTTGACACTCTGCAATGTATTACCTTTATTATCTTGTTCACATTACTTGGTCTTCCTACCTATTCTGCATATACCTGCTGTACTAGTTAATCCTGTGTAACAGTTGTGATGATTAAATAAGCAAATGTTCACACTTTATATTATTATATAAATACTGTTGTCTGTAGCCATTTGTGAAGACTGTTGCTAAAATTTGTCCACTAAGACAGATCGATGGATGATAGTTTTAGAGAGGTGCCCCCTTGTTCTTGTTTGTTATTTGATATGTATTTATTGACTGCTGTGAAATAGGCATTGTGACTGGCAATGTAATGACGTAGGGCATGAGAGAAAGAAGGGGAAGGGTTCCGGGAAAGGCTTTGTGATTTTATGTTGGTACTAAACCCAGAGACTAGGAGGCTACAAAGATGGCTCAGTGATGAGAGTGCTTGGAGAGGAAGTTCAGTTCTCAGCACCCATGCTTGACAGACTGTAACTCCAGCTCCAGAGAATCCAATGTCTTCTTCTGGATTCCAAGGGCACCTTTACATATCCATATCCCCTGTACTCCCTCTTTTACACACACACACTCACTCACACTAAAAAAAACCCTGAACAAATAGCTACTGAATTCCCAGAATATTCTTGGTTACCCCTATAGGATTTTTGTTAGTTTTGCACACAGCTTCATATGACATAATGAACACTGAACTGGTCCCATGATAGTAGGTGACAAACCCTAATAAACCTTCCTGCTTGATTGATGAGTACAGTTCTGACCTGAAACCCAAAGAGGATATTTTGTTGCCTCTCCATTACCTTGTCCTGAATCTTGGTACTTGACCAAGAAAGAGGACATAAAAATGACCAGGTCTGTAGATCTGGACCCTAATTGCTCATTCACAGAAGATCAATAAGAAAAAGAAAAGAAGAGAAACCCAATCAGTCTTCCCAGAGCAGACCTGCCCATTCCTATGTCTCAGGATGTGAGACTGGGTACAACACTCCAGAGTGAGCTTTTATGTCCTAGTGACTTCTCTACCTGTAACTGTGGGCCCATCCATCCCCTAGGCTCTCCCACATTAACCTAAAACCTTAGTGTGGTTGGAGATAGGATATACTGGGGAGATGGGCAAGGGACCACAGTGTGAGCAGGGGTAGAGGTTTATCCTTTCAACACATTGGGCCAAACAGCTTAATTATAACGAGTCAGAAGTGAGGTCATCTGAACATCTCAGGTCTGAACGAGAGAGAGACCTGTATTTGTCTACTTGGGCTTCTTGACTGTCCTCCTGTGTTCCTTTATACTCCTTGGTTCCTTCAGTCGCTGCCACTGAGGCTTCTGAAATGAGTCAGAAATGGGCAGTGATGCATCCTCCTAGCACATCTGATTATCAGGCCATAAGTGTGTCCTCCATATCACTTAATGTGTAAAATGAGAACCGCATCATTCAATCTAGAGCACGAGAAGAAATTCTATAACCAACCTACACAGGCTGTTATGAATATTCAAAATTTTACTACCATGGACTTAAGTTTTTGTTGTTTTTTGTTTTGTTTTGTTTAGCAGTGATTGAGCTGATTGGCAGACTTAAGACTGACATTGTAGTTGACGGGATATTAATGGTTTTGAGGCTGGGTGTATTCCAAGAGCCTTTGAAATGAACTCAGTTTTTTTTTTTTTTTTTTCGAGACAGGGTTTCTCTGTGGCTTTGGAGCCTGTCCTGGAACTAGCTCTTGTAGACCAGGCTCGTCTCGAACTCACAGAGATCCGCCTGCCTCTGCCTCCCGAGTGCTGGGATTAAAGATGTGCGCCACCACTGCCCGGCCTCAGTTGTTTTTCAAACACACAGAATAAACTCCTTTGATGAGTCCACTCAAAGGAGGGGGAAAAAAGGACAGTTTTGTGGAATAATGCCCTTGATAAAGCAATAAAAGTGATTAATTAAACCACTGTGTGTCTTTTTATTCTGTGTGACTGTATTAGTCAGGTTTCTCCAGGGAAGAGGAATTTTGGGGTGGGTATGTACTTGTATTTAATATATAAAGAATTTCTTAGGTTAGGTTACCTTAAACCAGTAACAGCAGCCGAATCACACCCAAGAAGCTGAGGACTGTGTACGTGCTCAGCCCTGAGGCCCAGGGACTCAGCTGTGGGAGTGGTCCTGCAGCACCTGGATTTCCCCAGGAGAGGCCAGCCACCCAGCAGTTGCTCAGTCCACAAGGCTGGGGGCCTCTGCAGTCCCAATCTGGGACCTAGAACCTAGGAGGTTCCTGGAGAGTTGCTGGTTCTTAGTCCATGAAGACAGTCTGGCAACACTGGTTTTGGTGTCAGTGAAGGAAGCAGCAGTAACTGAAATCAACTCACCAAGAGGGAAGTCAGGTGATCAAAGCGTGAGAAATCTTCTGCTGCCCCTTCCTTTGTGGACTGCTTCCAGAAGGTTCTGCTCACAATCAGGTGGATCTTGAGGCAATCTTCTGGTGAGGCTTCCTACTCAGGTGCCTCGGATTTGTGGCAAGTTGACATTAAAATCAACCACAGTGACAAAATTGGGAAGCACACAAGAGTGCCCCTGGGCTGGGGAGATGGCTCGCTCATTAAAATGCTCATCATGTAAGCCCGAGGACCTGACTTCAGATCCCCCCAACTCACATAAAAACGTTGGGTACCATGTCACGTCTGTAACCTCAGTGCTGGGAGGTAGAGACAGGAGGATCTCTGGGCCTGCTGGCCAGCCAGTGTAGTCACAGCCGTGAGCTCCAGGTACAGTGAGAGACACTGTTTACCGAAAACAGGCAGAGAATTATTGAGGAAGACACCCCACTGAAACCTCAGGCCTCCACATCCGTGTGTACATATGTGCGAACACACATGCATAGGCACACATGTGCATGTGCACACACACAGACTTCAAATAAAGGTGATTCTGTTACACAGTATAGCAGGACCTGGAGGGAAAGGTCCTGTGTGGTGGAAGGTGAGCAGACTGCATGTGCATAGGCACACATGCACAGGTGCACACACACAAACACACAGACTTCAAATAAAGGTGATTCTGTTACACAGTATAGCAGGATCTGGAGGGAAAGGTCCTGTGTGGTGGAAGGTGAGCAGACTGCATGTGCTTTCCAGAGAGCATGCATGCTCAAAAAGACCATCCAGAACACTGCACGAATGCAGCCTTGAGTTCTTGTCAGTTATGTTCTTGAAACCAGCACGAGACTGTCACTCTGAAAGACTGATAGAATTGGTTGTCAGTGATTCAAAACAAAAGAGCCTTCAAGTGAAAATTGAAAATTTGGGAAACTAACATCCATCTACTTGCATTGAACCTGATAAGTACAGACTTTCCCAAGGAGATGTGGCAGGGAATATTAACAAATGTTATGTTTGGCACAGAATGAAGAAACGATGATGGCATGGGGGCTGTTCTTCAGTGTTGGTTTCTATAATTCTAAAGAAAGGGGAGATAGTGTGATGGAGAGAGAATTGTTTATTTATTTGTTTATTTTACTTGAAATATGCCGTAGGCGAGGTTTCAACAATATTGATAGGAATATGACATTGATGGCTCACCACTCTAATCACAGCGCTCAGTGAACTGAGGCCGGGGGATCAATGTCAAGACCAACTGAGGTTACAACTCAAGACCCTGCCTCTGAAAAGAAACAGTAAGTAACAAAACCAAATACTGATTACTTGAAAATAAATGTAACATAAGTAACAGTTATAGGTATCAACAAGGAAAAGGAGGCTTTCAGTTTCTTATTTGGGAAACATAGTAAGGAATAAGAAAAATGTGTATATGTATTAAAACAAGAAAATTATTATTTTGACAAACAGTGCAGAACTTATTAAAGATTTAAAAAAATTTATTGAGCATACATGAGAGTCTAATGTGTGTAAACCATGTTCTTAATTCTAGAGTAGGGGATAAAATAATTAAAATGCTTCAGCAGAACATTAAACATTCAGGGAAGCTTTTATTTCTTTTCTTAAGAGCCTGGTGAGAAGAAGTTTACCTCTGGACTCCTACTGCTCCGTGTGAAATGTGATATAAGTGTGCAGTATTTATGGAGCGTATTAAATGGGCTATATTCATGACAAGAGGAGGTCTGTTCTACAGTTGGCATGTCTAGAAACAGTCATTTGTGGTTCTTTTTTCCTCTTCACTCTTGACCCCAGTGTTTAGTCCTGTTGCCCAGGAGTTGGACAATTTTTGACAAGAAGTCAGATGGGGGGTGGGGGTAGAAATAACAATGGTGAGGCCGAGGAAGCAAATGGTTGTCCAGCCTGTGCACATCTGTAGAAAGGCCCTGGTGAGTCAGTGTGTACTTAGCCAGAGGCACTCCAAAGAGGCAGAGTTTTATCTTACGGCCTGCATTCAATCAGAATCTACATAGTTCACACACCATTAATAAGAAGAACCGTTGGCCCTGAGACAGTCTGCTGGCCTGAGGGGTGGCAGGTGACTCAGATGAGCATCCCTGAGGATCAGAGTCAGTCACAGGTGTGGTCTGCTTCCTTGTCCTCCTGGATGCAGCTCCAGTATTCAGCCAACCTAAAGTGATAGAGTAGAAATGACGGTCATCTTACAGATGCTCTGTTGCACAGTAGCAGAGACTGGGTAAGTATTGAAAAAGAAAGGGAGTTTTTTTGGCTTGTCTTTCTGTTCCAGGGTGGAAGGGTGATGGCTTCTCACGGGTAAGAGTCCCAGGAATGTTCAGGGACATTGTATGTATCTGCTGGCTTTCCCCTCATGGTTTCTACCCAACTTGGGAATTAACTCCAAAGCTTTATGTTTGCTGGGCGAATGCTTTAACACTGAGATACATCTCCACCCCACCCTGTTTTCTTATACAGCTACCAGTATTCAATTATGGGGGTCCCACCTGAAGACCTTCCCTAAGCCTAATCCTAAAGGCCACACATCTAGACAACAAAAAGGTTCTACTCTTACTATTCCACAATTGTTTAATTTCAGCATATCTTCTGGGGAGACAAAGCATATTCAAATCATTGTAAAAAATTGATAGTCTGTCCTCCGAATTTCCTGTCACCACAATGATACAGCAGCAAGCCACAGAATGAACAGTTGTCCTCTCAGAGTGCCCTGCCATCAGTGTCTCTCTCAAGGGGTGGGAAGAGCTTGGAGTAGATGAAGGCAAACAAGAGTTCACTACATCAGTGGCAGTGCCCCACTGGGCAGTACAGCAGCTCCAGAGAATTCTGGTGATGGTGATAGAGAGGAAAAGTTCACATTCTTCAGATAAAGATTCCATATGGTCAACTCTTTTAGAGACAGGACATGACTGTCATATCCTTTTGAAGAAGATGCCACAGTCCATGCACCCAGTGACACTACAAATAAGATAGTGAGCTTCTCACGAGTGCTACTTTCCATATTCATTCATTGTAGGTCTTCACCCTGACCTAAATCAAGTGCCAAAAATGTAGCATGGTTTTCAGCAATAGAGAGTTTATTGAAGCTGCGCAGCTGGCGTAGACGGCATGGCATATGCCATAGCTGATTGCCGTCTTCAGTGAAGTATTATAGAGAATAAGTACAGGTAAACCTCTTGGGTAAAGTTACCAAATGATTGATAGAAGTGTCTGGTGTCTTCAGATCAATCAATGGTGAAGTGAATCTCTTTGATACCCAATTTCTGAGCAGTTTCTGAGGCAGTTCTCAGAGGTTTACAAGGGACCTAATGGCTCAGGGACTCAATGACTATTGTTTGAGTGATGGTACCAAAGTCGTTAGGGTGTTCCTTTTCATGTGGAGCCTCTCCAAGTGTCGCCGCCCTTCATCTTTCAGTAACTCCCATGGAAAATGGCACACAGTCCTATCATTCGAGAACAAATTCCTGTGCTTTTTCATGCTTGCCATGGAGAGTATCTTCCAAAGTTCAGATGTCATGACTGAGTCTGTCCCAGCAGGCATGCTGCAACACTGTGTCCTGTCAAAGTTGACCCATTTCTCAGTGCCCACACAGCTAGTACCCCAGAGCACGCATTGCTGGGTATTTGTGGCTCACTTCCTTCCCAATCTTAGGATCCAGTTGAATATCACACATTGAATTAGTTTTTTATAGCCTTATATTGTTTAGTCTAGAACAATTTGGCTGCGTATATTGCTTTGTTTTGGGTGTTTTATGACCTTGCCATTTATGAAGGGTCAAAACCATTTGTCTTGCAGAATATCCCATGATCTGGGTTTATTAATTGCTATTTCATTATTAAATTCTCAGTTTTATTCTTTTAGTTTACTATTATTTAGAACATCTTGATGAACTGAAGAGACCATACCATGACTGAGAACACTTATCACCAGACATCTGTTGCCTCTGGATAGAGACTTAAGGGAAAGGAAGCCAGGAATGATAACCCATTATTAATACCCAGGTCAATGGGACAGTTGGTTGTATGCATTGAATGGTATGTGATATATAAATGCTTGAGATTAAGACAAAGAAAAGGAGTGTATTTCACCTCTTTGACAATATGGTGAACTAGCTTAAAGGAGGCGAGATTCGTTTCATCACATAACTTCAGAGTTTTCCATCCATAAAACTTGGAAGCATCATTTCGAGTGTGCTGACTTCATGGTACAAGAAGGCAATAAGAGGTAGGGTGGTAGAAATGATGGAGATAGAGAAGGAAAGTTAGGGTTCCAATAGATAGTTCACAGAACATGTCACAAAGCCCAGTATGGTGGTATGTATCTGCCACCCTAGAACTGGGGCGTGTGGACAGAGACAGAGACAGGCAGAGCCTTAAAGCTCTCTGGCTAGGCCGTCTAACTAACAGTGACCTCTGGGTTCATTGAGATACCCTGTCTCAAAATTAAGGTGGCAGGCTTGAGAGATGGCTCAGTGGTTGAAGCACTGGCCACATACACCTGCCAACCTGAGTTTGATCCCTCAAACCCACATGAAGTTGGACGAAGAGAACTGACTCCACAGAGTTTTCCTCTGGTGTCTACATATGCATTGTGCCACATACCTTCCCCCACATGACATACATACATGCACAGATTACATACAATAATAGTACAAATTTAAAAAGTAAGGCATAAGTTGATAAAGGTAGGCACTCAATGTTAATCTCTGGCTACCATATACACATGAAGACACATACACTATAGCACACATAAACATGCACACATACACACACACTACAACACACATAAACACACCCACCCACACACACTACAACACACATAAACACACACAGCCACACACATCAAGGAATGAGTCCCAGTTATCTAATCTCCTATAACTTGTTCTGCTTTATGAATTTTCCACCCCTCCCCACAATGCCACCCTTTAGGGACCAAGTCTTTTGCAAATGGCTTTTAGGGACATTTCAAACCATAACAGGAAGGCAAAAAAAAAATAATGGAAAAAAAGTCAGGAGAAGAAGGAGAAAACTAAGGTTCACAAAGAAACTTATTAGTACCTATCAAATGAGTAATGCCAGCTGAGAACGGGGCTTTCCAGCGAACAAGTTATTGCCCAATTTTCTCTTTCTGAAGCAATAATAACCAAGAACTGACAATCACTTAAGGTTATTAGATTCATCAGAATAGTCATAAAAGAGGATTTTGAGATAGAAAGGATAGATGGCCATATTAAAAGAAATGGGATTTTATTAATTACCACAATGAAGCGAGGCCCGGTATGGTGCATCTCCTTGCTCTTCCTGAGCCAGAACATCCACCTTCTTCTCCCCAGATGCTGATGCTCTTGGTTTGGGGATGGACCTTTGGACTCAGGCTTGGGATTCCCCTGCCACCCCACAACCTGCCCTTTCCAGTCTTTGTATGATTACTAGACCAGGAATTCCACCCAGAGTCTGCCAGTTCTCCAGCCACAGATGGCAGGCAGAGAGGGCTTTTTGGTAACCATAATCACATGAGGCAAATCCACAATAAATCTCATGACATTTGTCCATCTATATACCTGCCTTCATCTATAGCTATGCCAATATCATCTGTATTACCTAATTGATTTTTTCCCCAAATTCGTGTTCTCATCTATTTTTGAAAGAGAGCTATCCCCAAATAAACATCTGTTCCTTGACTTAGAACATACTTTCCTTAGAACATACTTTCCGAACATTTGTAGGTTAAAAATGCCTTCTCCCCATCTAGAGTGTCGAGTTCCTGCTCAGCCGGGGAGTACTCTGTGCAGTCCTGTTGGTTTCCTGCCGAGTGTCTTGCACCTCACTGGTGGCTGACCTGCTGCCACCACCCAAACTCACTAGAGAGTCTCAGATTGCATGACCCCAGTGTAGGAAGAGATTACAATTCAAAATTTGAAGTACAGTCCTATAAATGTGTATTGCTTTCATAACATCATCAAGTTGAAAACACTGTAAGTTGAGCCATCATAAGTCTGGGACCATCTGTTATAAAACGACTCTCAAATTTTCCCAAACTCTGGAAGACTAGCAACATGAAACAGAGAAGTCTGGAAAACAGAGAAGGAGTTATAGAAGCCCTTTCTGAAGTGATAGAAGAGTGTCAAACTGCTGGGGCAGATTGTTCGGTGAAGCCTTCTGATAGTTCCAGAAAGAAAGGCTTCCTGTGGGTTTCTTTTTTTCACAAAGCTATACTTCATTTGCAAGAAATCCCCAAACAGGAAATATGATGTTGCAAGCTTTGGGCTTTGGGGACAGACTCAGAAGAGAGACAAATTTCAATGGTCTAAGAAGGGTTTCTGTGACACTTTAGCTCTGAAGACATGTCACTGAGCCAAGGAGAAGCGACATTGCCTGGCTCCCGATGTGGGAGGCTCAGGTGCCCTCAGCATTGCTACCCCTTACTGCGGATCTGTATTTGATCCACACAACCATCACCCTTGGAACCTCACACAGGTTGCACAATCCTCCGGTGAACTGGACGGTCAGTTGTAGGAGACGTGGAAAACAGAGGGAACCACCCGTGGTGATCTGGTGTGGACTAGAATCTTTTTTGGCTGTGGTGAGAAGGGCCTTGCTGGAGAGCTCTGTTAAACAGTGATCTCATCTCTGGCAGCCTCTGAAGTGACCTTGGAAAAAGACTTTTTAGTCTGTGTCAACTTGATCAGATCCTGTAGACGAAACATGCAAGTTCAGCCAAACCGTGTGTTCAATGTTTGTTTGACAGCATTCAGGCCCAGTTTGCACTGCACTGGGAAATCTCAAAAGGGCTCACTACCTACACTCACTCTCTCCGTTTTATCACCCACACAAATATATTTGGGGGAAACATTTGACAGTGTAAGTATGGTAGGCTGTTATATGGCAGTTTGGGGTTCAAACAAATTCGTAAATGACCAGAAAGTGATGCTAAGGACCAGGGACCTGAATGTGTCAACCAGGATTGACTAATCATTTGAAATGTTCTGTTATGTTCTGTTTTGCAGGGAAACAGAGCTCTGGCTTGGGTCATACCCATCCTCTCTTGAGTTTACAAATTTCCTTTAGGCACTGCCCACTGGGTTAATGACTAGTTTAAAATAGCCAGTACTTGTTTATGACTGTTGTGTATTAGGATAGCATAGTCCAGGCTAATCTAATCTGAGAATAGCTAGGGGTGAGCAACAGTTCCGGCTCATCTTGCATGGACTCCCATCATTCACAGTCTGTGTTGGCAATTATCCGAGAAAGAAAGCAGCAACATGTGGCTCTTCCCAATGGGGGATTTCACTGTCCATTTGGGTCCCTATGTTTATTGCATTTCAAAGAAACCATGACAACCATAGTTGTCTCTGTGTCCTCTCCCCTAAATGTTTCTGGTTCCATCTGTTAGCTATTCACTGATAAAAATCTATTTTTCTTTCTCCTCTTTCATTGTAAATAGAAGTGTTATGGAAAAATTAAAACTCAAATGAACTTGGCTTGTTAAATTATTGAATAGGGGGTCATAGAGAAGGCTCAATGGGTAAAGGAACTTGCTGCCAAGTCTGACGACCTGAGTTCAATCCCCAGTACCTAAAGGGTGGAAGAAGAGAACTAGTCTTACAAGCTGTCTTTCGACATCCATACTTGTACTCTGTCACATGAGTGCACACAAACATGCATGTAATAAGTATTTAAAATATGTATTATGTAGCATCACCATATCTTCTCTTTATTAGTTTTTGAGAGAGTGTTTTATGTAGCCTAGGCTAATCTTGACCTCTTTGTGTAGCAGAGGCTAGCCTTGAATCGCTAGACCATCTGCTGCAACCTCCTGAGCACTGGGACTTCTGGGTCACCACATTTGGCTCCTCTTTCTTGGGCCTCACTGACATATGAAAATAGCGCCTGTTTCTCAGCAGGTTCTTGTGCAATGTTCAGAAATATATCATCGCAGAGCAAGGACATTTCCATTTCCACACCACATATTTTGTTTCCTTTGTCACCAAAGACCCCTCCCTGTGTTTCAAGGAACAAATGAAAACACAGAATCCTGAAAATTGATGTGGTGGCATCGGGTCATTCCAGGTGGACTTAACAGATAACAGACAAATCTCACACTTACAATGTCCCACAGAAGACATGCAGAGCCCTTATTAAAAGCCAGAGGTAAAGCAGCTAGCAGGACTATGTCTTGGGAACTGCCTGTGGCCAATGTAGTCCTTGCACTTCTCCGCACTAGTACTCTTTAGAGATGCAGTCACCCTTTCCCATTAGGTTTTCCTAGTTGTGCATACCCAGCTTAGACTGACTCTTTCAAGGTCATGTCCACACAGTTCTGGTTTCTGACTTAGATGACTTTCCTGTACCCAAATGTGGGGAAACTATATTTTCTGAGGAATATCACTTCAGGTCTTTTCTCCTCAGCACGTTTCTCTCCCACCCCCCTAATCAAACACCCTTTATCATGATCAAAATGGCCATACCTCGCCTTTTGACTTTCCAAGTATATTCTCAGTATGTATCCAGGTTCTGGCTATATTATGTAAATACAAGTGGTCTGGGCTCACCCTACTGTCTTCGTACCTCTGAATTTTGTGCATACTGTTTTATTTCCTTTGCTGGGAATATTAGCTTAATGACTCAGATCTACCTATGTTCTCAGTGAAGTCTTTCCTAATGGTCTCAGATGTGCTCAGTTCCCCCGCCCCTGGCCCCCTCCTCTCTTTGCAGGATAACATGTAGAGGCAGAATTTGAACTCACTATGTAGCTGAGGCTACCCTTAAACTTCTGATTCTTCAGCTTCCATCTCCCTTTGAGGGCTGGTATTAAGGGG